>VMDR010002668.1:0-86078 GCA_007922815.1 Macrotus californicus
TGTCATGAATCACAAGGACTAGAAGCTTGGGCCTGAGCAGGGTAAAACATAGAATTCTGTTCTGGGTCAGAAATTTGCTGGGTATTTGAGGGAGAGGAAAAGATGCTCAACTTTCCAATTTTTCCTGAGTCTCAAATTCAATGCTTTTGTATGAGTATTACATATATTCTCTAAATCTCACAAATAAATACATGCACAGCTCTACTTTTCTCATCAGAGGTATAGGCTTTCACAATGAAATGCTTATGCTGTGAAAGCATCAGACCCAGAAGTGGATTAGAAAACGACCTGCAAGGAAAAAAATAAGCAACACATACATAAAAATTCAAGATTATATATATAGCACAGGGGTGTCAAACTCATTTTCACCAGGGGCTACATCAACCTCGCAAGGGTCAAATGTAATTTCAGCTCCTTAACAGTTAAGGAGTAGTTATATCTATGCAGTCCTGAAATTATATTATAGCATGTGATACTGAAGAGAAGAAAGTCCTCAGGCTTCCAGAATGGCGAGATAACTCCGCAATAGTAATGATCAAAAATAAGGTCAAAGTGTTAAAGATGTAGAGAAAGAAAGCAACCAGCACACAGTAGAAGTTAATTAAATGTGATGTAGATAAGAATTAAGGGCCACGAGTGATCAGAAATTCTCGGCAGGCGAGCATTACAAAGAAAGCTGGGAGCATGAGGCAACATCATTATAGGGATAAATAGCCCTATCTATTTTGATCCCTCCCGAGAAACATCCTTCTACTCTCCAGGAATACATTGATCAAAAGATTAAGTTAAGTTCTCTCTAACCTGTGGCCCCTAACGTACAAGTAGGCAATGGGTGTATCCGTTATAACATTCTGTCGTAGTATTATACGAGCCGTCTGTTGCACATCACTCACAAGTAAACTCACCGCTGACTGGCTTGGAAGAAGGGTGTCAGGCCTTGACTGGGCTGAGCCCTTGCCTGGCTCATCTTCTGTGCCTTCTATATCTGTAATCATGTCCTCGTAATCTTCCTGTTGATCCTATAGTGTTTGCTATTAACTACTTGCTAAGCTAAGAATATAGAATATGGGTTTAAAAGCTTTGTAAAATACATATTTAAATCTGAAAACAACAAGGTTTTAGTTCTCTGGAAGAGTTACATCCTTTTGCCACTATCTGATTTCAAATATAATATTATATAAGCCACTGTCCCCCAAATTCTAGTTGAGATGTTTGCAGCTTACATTATTATTTTCCTATCCTGATACAGATGATGGAAAACTGTGTGTGCTTGTGTATTTGCCCTGAATATCTAAAGAAAGAGAAGGTGTGGGGGTAGAAAGTACGTGGTGGTGATGGGGGGGTGGCGAGCCACTGTTCTCCTGGGCTGCCAGGGCCGCCTGGGTGTGGGCATGCTTCAGCCTGTTGTTGAGTGTTTACTTAATTTTATTCCATTCTATTTTCTTTTAGCTGATTTGCTTCTTGAAGGATTTAATAACTACAGATTTCTCTCCAATGGTTATATACCCATTCCGGGACAGCAAGACAAAGATAACTTTCAGGAGACGATGGAAGCGATGCATATAATGGGCTTCTCTCATGAAGAGATTCTGTGTATGTGGAGTTTCTCTAAGATGCTGGTACTCGTTTCAATGAGGCCTAAATTGGGGGCAACCAACCTAAACTAGGAAAGGATTGCGTAACTGAGAACTGCCTGTAATTTTATGAAATCCTGAGACATATCTCACTGAAAAGTTTTGTACAGCTAATTTTTAGTCGGAATAAATTAGAATGTGTCTCTGCTGTATGTTGATGCAATATTTTTATTAATTTTTTTTCTTTTTAATAAAGCAATGCTTAAAGTAGTATCTTCAGTGCTTCAGTTTGGAAATATTTCTTTCAAAAAGGAGCGAAATACTGATCAAGCTTCCATGCCAGAAAATACAGGTAAACTGATGACTGCTAATTTTATATTTCTTTTTTTTAATTATATTTTACTGATTATGCTATTACAGTTGTCCTGATTTTTCCCCCTTAATCCCCTGCACCCAGGGGAAGCACCCCCCACTTCCTCAAGCAATGCCCCCAGCCTTGTTCACGTCCACGGGACATGCCTGTAAGTTCTTTGGCTGGCTACTCCATTTCCTCTGTAACTACGTATTTGTACTTTTTAATCCCCTCACTTCTCACCCGTTCTCCCACACCTACCCTTCCATCTCTTTATCTTTAACCTTTGACATTTTAATTATGACATGTCTTGGAGTGGGCCTCTTTGTATCCATCTTGTTTGGGACTCTCCGCTTCCTGGACTTACATGTCTATTTCCTTCTCCAAATTAGAGACATTTTCTTTCATAATTTTTTCAAATAGATTTCCAATTTCTTGCTCTTTCTCTTCTCCTTCTGGCACCCCTATGAAGTGAATGTTGGATTGCTTAGTGTTGTCCCACAGGCTGCTTACACTATCCTTGTTTTTTGGATTCTCTTTTTTGTTATTGTTCTGAATGGTTGTTTGTGCTTTTCTTATGTTCCAAATCATTGATTTGATTCTCAGCTTCATCCATTCTACTGTTGTTTCCTATAAATTGTTCTTTATTTCATTTACCGTATCCTTTGTTTCTGGTTGGATCATTTTTTTGCTGCTGAGGTCCTCACTAAGTTCCCTGAGCATCCTTACAACCAGTGTTTTGAACTCTGCATCTGATAGATTGCTTATCTCCATTTTGTTTAGCTCTTTTTCTGGAGTTTTGATCTGTTCTTTCATTTGGCCCATGTTTCCTTGTCTCATTTTGGCAGCCTCCTTGTGTTTGTTTCTGTGTATTAAGTAGATCTGCTTTGACTCTGTGTCTTGGTAGTGTGGCCTAATGTCATAGGTATCCTGTAGGGTCCAGTGGCACAGCCTCCCCTGTCACCCAAGCTGGGTACTCAAGGTGTGCCCTTCATGGGGGCTGAGTACACCCTCTTGTAATTCAGCCTTGGTTGCTGTTGGCATATCAATGGGAGGGATTTACCCAGGCTAGTCAGCTGCAAGGATTGGCTGTGACAACTGACCACCAACCTCTACCCTCCATGGAGGATCAGCTGTGCAGGGGCAGAGAGAGGCAGGGTGGTGGTGCTCTGACGTGGTCTGTAGCTGTCCACTGGGTGCGCTGGCCCTGGGGTTTCCTGGGTGCTGCAAGCCGAGATCAGCTCCCACCTGAGTTTTGCCCAGGCCACCCAGCCTCAGTTATAAAGCAATCTGAGGTGGCTGCTACTTGTGCTGGGCTTGGAGATTTCCAGGTGAAGCCAAGCTGTGAATCTAGGCAGCTAGTTCCCAGCCTGCACTCACCAAGGCCAGCTGCTGCTTGTTTGAGAGGATTTAGGAAGTTGTGAAACAGGAGCCAAGACCAGCCATTCATATGGAAAAGCAGCTTGGGTGGGCCCATAAATTGGGTGGGGAAGAGTCTCTGGGAATCTTCAAAGTGGGTCAAACAGTGTTAACCAGGTTGATGGAATCTTACATCAGGCACCTACCTGTCTGCAGCTCTGTTGGGGGAGGGCCCTGAAAAGGGACAATGGCCTCTGCTCGCCTTGTGATTTTATATTTCTATTTAGATGGTTTGTTGTTGTGTTCTCCCAGAACATGTTTTAGTGCAAACATACAATGCACTCCTGAAGCATTTCCACAAGACTACGTGCCTGCGTAACGGCCAATCCGAGGTCATAAATGAGGGAAGCGGGTGTGTGCAGGACAAAACGTGGCGCTGGAGGCTCTGCCAAAGCACTGGAGGGCATTAGGAATTGACGGACAGGAGGAGATGGAAGCTTCAGAGAGCACACAGCTCATCCGGAAGGGAACTGCGGCTACTGAGTTCTAACCGATTTTTTTTTTTTTTTAAATTACTTTATTGTTGTTCAATTACAGTTTGAATTTTTACCTTGGAACATAGGCTGTCTTTGTCTTTCGTGGCTTTGACACTTTTGAAGAATGCTGGCCAGTTATCAATAGTTTGGAAAGTGTTCTTGCTCTTGGGTTTGTCTGATGTTTCTTCCTGATTAAATTCAGGTTATGCACGTGGTAAGAATATCACAAAAGTGATGCTGTCCTTGATACATTGTATCAGGAGGCTGTGTCAATTTGTCTCATTATTGGGATGTTAACTTTATTGCTTGGTTAAGGTAGAGCCCACCAGGTTTCTCCACTATCAGATTACTCTTTTCCCTTTGTAATGAGCATTTAGGAGAGGAGAGGAGCAAAGGAGACCCTTTTTGACCTACTAGTTAGAGCACAGGTGGCAAACACAAGGCCAGCGGACTGAATCTGGCCCTCCACTTTGTTTTATCCCGCCCAGCACCTTGTTTCTACCGGGCGGCAGCACCAAGCTCCTTGCCCCTAGTTAAGGAGTAGTTACATTTATACAGTCCTAAAGTTACATTCAGCCCTTTGAAGGCAACCATGAGGCTGACGTGGCCCCCAGTAAGAATGAGTTTGACACCCCTGCCTTAGAGCATCCATTTATGACTCTTACCTGAAACAGTATTGCTTGTGGTGGATGTGAAGTGATAACTTCTATTTTCATCATCCTTTTATATTTACTCCCTGGAATTCTACTGTAAGGAAGAGCTTTCACCTTTTTATTCACTTAATTATTTATATCAGTATAGACACATGGACTCTTATTTAAATAATTTTATGGGTTTGCAATTCATTTTATAGTTATTTACTTAACCTTGTCCTTGATTTGGTCATTAGAAGTTAAAATCTCGGGGGGAAAATTCAAACTGTAATTGAACAACAATAAAGTAATTTTAAAAAATAAATAAATAAATAAATAAATAAATAAATAAATAAGAAGTTAAAATCTCTTCAGGTTAGCTCTTAGGTTATTTTGACATGACTCTGTCACTTTTTTAAAAAGCAGTTTCATACCTTATGGCACCACAAAATGTTCCAGGCTCATTTTGTATTTTTCCAACCCCAGCCCTGGCATTGGCCTTTTCTCTACTGTTTCCTCACACTAAAGAACGATATTTCATTCCTAGTGTCTGGATGCTGCTGGTGCGAGGGTCTCATGTGTTTCTAACTTCTCTCAGAGGACACACACACAGACTCACAATCCTCTTTTCATTTGTGTGTGTGTGTGTGTGTGTGTGTGTGTGTGTGTGTGTGTGTATTGAAAACACAGATCTATACTGATACCTCCAGCTTTGATCCGACACTTCAAGGTTATTCCAGCCATCTCCTTTTCTTCATTTGAAACTTTCTCTGGCAGTAAGAAATCTGCCTTCTCTACAATATGTTTGCTTATTTTTGTTCGATCCTAGAATACCCATAAAATAGCTTCAGATTCCTAACCTCTAACCCTCCGAGAAACAAGCCTGCTCACCAGTGTGCAGTGTCTGCGTGTGGCTCTTTGCATTAGAGTGTGTAGTCAGAATACCGTCCCTCCTCCCTCCTGCCTCCGCGTGCTTTTGCTGGTGCTGGTGCTCTAGGGTAGCTTCATTTATTTGTTCGTATTGCATTTTGCCCCCCCCCCCCCACACACACACACACTGCCATCCTTTCTTTTTGCTTATTTTTTAGTATATACAACATATAAATAATTCTAAAAGTCAGAACTTCAGAAAAATGTGTAGTTCTCTTTGATTTTGTTTCCCCCCATCCTCCATCTCTTCCACTCTTTCTGCCCTGTTTCCACCTGCCCGTCAAAATCAGTCTCGTTCGCTGCTGATTTATTCTACCCAGAGCAGCACTTCTCAGCCCTGCAGTAAGTGTCCAGCCACCCAAGGTGCCCGCTCTCCATAAGGTGAATAAGTTCTGGCATCTGTTTAAACATTTAGTCACATTTCTTTATAATAACATCATAAAGTCCAAGTGTACTTGCCATGGCCCAGATGACCAGTAAGTTTTCTGTTTCCTAGGCTTTAATTATTGTGTTTTATTTTACTTCTGGAACTTTTTCCCTAAGGTTGGCTCTTTGAAGCAGATAGTCTCAGGAAAGGGAATAAGAGTTAGACAGAAGAGCATGCATTATGCTGAAAGATATATGCCTCAGCATTTTAATGGCAAAAAGGGAGCTACCTTAAAATATCCAATAGAGTGAAGTAAACCAAGATATAACCACACTGTGAAGTGTATTTGTTAGCTGCTAAAATGGCATTTATCATGATTCAAAGCCAAAGGGGTGTGGGCATTTTCCCTTTTGCACTTCTTCATATGTCTTAACATCCCATCCAGTGCGTATGCACGTGCGTTAACTAAAAGGACCACGCAGCTCAGGCAGAGCAGTCGGTGAGAGCCAGCGAGAAGAGTCCCAAAGCAGAGGAAGTGCTCACTGGGCCCAGCCTGCCCTGCTCTGCCCTGCCCTGCCCTGCCCAGCCCAGCCAGGGCGCCTGGCCGGGTGCCAACAGCTGGCCTGGACTAGGGCTTTGAAATAACTTGGGTAGGTTATGCTTGTAGTAAATATAATGCCAAATATGCTTACCCTTAGGGAATTTTATTGTTATTTTAACACTTAATTCTAAAGTAATTGTAATAATGTGTACACTTGTTGGCCCTTGGGCCTATTAGACAGTGAACTTCTGATGAGGCAGGTGCCCTAATGCTGATGGGAATCAGCAGTAACAAAAGTCGCAGCTGTGTACTGAGTGCTTGATGATAGCCATGTATTCAAATAATCACTTCTTTCAAGGCTTTTCAATTTCTTGCCTACTAAAATATCATTAGCATCATTATGTGAGCATGGCCAGTTATCTTAGTAAATGACGATTTCAACTATAGTCGACGCCGTTTCTCTCATTCTCTGTCACCTGTGGGTTCAGAGACTCAGTGTCCTGCCCTATGAGCCATAATAAGTAATTGCTGGCTGCCCGTCTCTCACAGCCTAAGATGAGTGTTACTAGTTTGAAAGAATGAAGGTATTTTTCATCAGACCTAAAACTTCCATTTAGTTCATTTCTTGATATAATTTAATAATCATTACATTATATTAAATTATATTGTATTGATTACATAATTTAATGACTATTAAAGGTTTTTCAAGTGTCTATTGAATATACTGTGACTAGATAATAATTAGGAGCCTAGTATTTAGGAGATTTTTTTATACTCTAGCTGCACAGAAGCTCTGCCATCTTCTTGGGATGAACGTGATGGAGTTTACCCGGGCTATCCTTACCCCCCGGATCAAGGTCGGCCGAGACTACGTGCAGAAAGCCCAGACCAAAGAACAAGTATACTTATCATTAATTATTATGCATTTGTTTGAATGATTGGCATGTAACAAACTGAATCAATTAATGCTGTATGATATGGATGTTTCTTGGTACTAATTGAGTATTTTTTTTCTTTTGCAAAATTTTTTTTTTAGAAAAATTTTAAAGTTGACTTTTTTTAATAAAGGAAATTTGAGATACCACCTTGAGTTTTCCCTAGGTAGATAGATTTTCCAGGGGGACAAAGCTGTGTACTTCTGGAGCCCACCCAGCAGGTGGGATCCTGCCCCTTGTCCCTGCACGGGTGGCACAGCACTAAACATACAGGAGTGGGGCTCCCCCATTTCCTGGTGGACTCCTGCAAGACTCCAAGCAGATATGCTGCACAGAACCCCAGAGACAGAGGGAGGGGTTTATTTTACTGGGCATCCTCACCCTTCCCTTAAATTCATAATCTCTGGTTTACATTTAATTGTACTAACACCCCTTGTTGATGTGTAAAAGTGAGCTATGATTAAGCACTTAAATGCTACTTGAATTTTTTGAGCGCTGTAGAACATTAAACTCCTTATAATAGCCATTAATGCTTTGTTGAGATCATTTTCAGAATAAAAGATTGGTGTTGTGTAATTATAGGCAGATTTTGCAGTAGAAGCATTGGCAAAAGCTACCTACGAGCGGCTCTTTCGCTGGCTTGTTCACCGTATCAATAAGGCTCTGGATAGGACCAAACGCCAGGGAGCATCTTTCATTGGAATCCTGGATATTGCTGGATTTGAAATTTTTGAGGTATGTCTCTCCCCACCTGCTCTTTCTTCGGCTTTTTCTTTTAACAGCTATTAAGGCTTACTATGCACATTCACTGTGCCGTGCCAGGCACTGGGGATATAACGGTGAATAGGCAGGTTTAGTCCCTGCCATTCTAGTAGATAGTCAAACAATGAATGAGAAATAACCATTAAATTCTCAGAACTGTAAATAATGAATTGGAAGGGGCGCTGTGGTAGGAAAATTGGGGAGACCAACCTCGAACGTCTGAGTCATGGGAGGTGTCTCTCTGCAGTGGTAACATGAAGCATTCTTAATGGAGGAGATGCCCCAGCCTCTGCCAGTTTTCCAGGCAGCAGCCCTGTCTGGGAGAGAATCTGTCAAATGTTAGACATTGCTAGAGAGCCAGTGTGACTAATTGTAGCTGGCCAAAGGGAACTATAGTGTGGTGTGGGGCAAAAGCTGAAGTAGGGAGACCGGTGAGGCCACTGGCCGTTGTGGCGGACCGGGGCCAGGGGACGGCGCTGTCTCTGGAGCCAGGAGTGGGCCATGTGAGATGGAGAAGTGAGGCCAGATCATGATCTCTGTTTTGAAGACAAAACTGTAGGATGTGATGATGGGTTTCAGTGTATTTTATTGTTGATCTGACTAGATTTTTCCAAACATTTACTCACCATCAATCCATCAAAGGCTTGTACAATAGTTATATACCTGCAAAGAAAAGTTGCTAAAATTTTGGTCTCCTAAATCTTTACCTCTTTACCTCTCTTTTAATAGGCTGACTGTATATATACATAAAGCAGGAACGATAAATTAAGTACTCCTTGGGATCGCTGTGCTAGTTTGGCCACCATTGGATATTGAATTGTCTTTTCTTAGTCTATTTTTATCAAATCGGAAGTGCTACTGGTATAAGCAGTTTTGTCTGGAACTGCAGCTGCCACAATAAGAAAGGGCTTTAATGTGTATTGATTTGTAAACAACTTGAGCAATCACAAAAGGTGGCTGGGTAAATGGGCAGAGTTCACAGGGAAGGAAACGGAAATGTCCATAACTTAAATAATCCATTGCCTTTCTATATATAAACAACCAGAAAATATAATGAAAGAAAAGAATCCTGTTTCCAACTGCAATAAAAACAGATGAAATACGTAAGAGTAAACTTAAGAAGAAATGGGCAAGATTCAGTTGACTGTTTTACAACGCTACTGTGAAATGTAAAAACCTGAACAACTGATAAAGCGGACCTTGTTCTTGGATAGGACAGTATAGTACTATAACTGTACATCTTCAGGAGGCTCTTAAAGGATATAAAAGCCGTGGAGCTTCAAGAAGTATGGGTTTGACTTATAAATATACAAACAGTAGAAAAATGTGTGTTGGTGCTCAATGTGCAAGGTTGTTTATTTATTTGTCATAGGAAAAGAATAGAAAAAACCTAAATGCCCACCATCAGGAGATTGGTTCAGTCACTTATGAGAGACCCATAATACTGAGCACGAGGCACCCACTATAAAGAAGGGGGTAGCTTAACTTACTCATGGAGTGACTCCAACCAAATTCATTGCTACGATAGAAAACCAGATGCACACGTTTGTAAGTGCGTAGGGTATTTCTGGAAGGGTCACAAGCAACAAGTGGCAGTGCTGGACTCTCGGGAGATGAGGTGGGGAGTCGGAGTGAGACTTAGTGCAGTTCTTTGTACGGTTTCAATTTTATGCCATGCATTATCAATTTAAAAATTGATTATTTTAATTGGTAGCTTAAATATGGAAGAAGAAAGAAATTTATTTTAAAAAATACTACCACACGCAGCAGTAAGGCTAAACAGTGAGAAAGGGCAAAGCAAAACCGTTCACATAAACATGAATGAGCACAACTGAGCGGTCTGTAGATATTTCTGTCGTTCGCTAGAGATACCGTGTTTGAGCGAGCAAACACCACCCCTGCCTTGCTAGCGTGACCTCATTCCAGAATAGTGAGTGTGACACCTCCATGGGGGTGGAAGACTGGAATGCCTTTTCAGACTGTAAGTTATTCCTTGGAGACTGATTGCACCTGCCCTAATTGAAGATCACTCTTCATAATAAGAGGTTATTTATGGGCACATGCTATTGTGTGAACGGCCTGAAGGCAGGAAGAAAGGTTGAGTACTTCTAATATAGAACGTGATTCTTTTCCGAATAGAGTACCTATTGATTCATCCATTGTCCCTTCATCCCATTTACAGCACAATCGAAAAACCGGCAGAGTTCACAGAGAAGGAAACAGAAATGTCTGTAATTTATGAAAAGATATTCAAGTTCACTTCATAAGAGCAATGCACTGTCACTTTTGACATTGGCAGAGGTCAAACACTTGGGTGTGTGTGTGTGTGATGGAGAGATTGAGAGAGACCCCCCCAGTTCAGTCACTGTCACTAGATAGAAGCAATAATGTAGTTGATACCTAATTAATTTTTAATGAATTTTTTGATAACTAGGTGACTATTCCTGTTTTCCCTTCCCCTCCCCATATTTGGAAAATCATTCTTTCAACATGTGTAGCTGAACTCCTTTGAACAACTTTGTATCAACTATACCAACGAGAAGCTGCAGCAGCTGTTCAACCACACCATGTTCATCCTGGAGCAAGAGGAGTACCAGCGTGAAGGCATCGAGTGGAACTTCATCGATTTCGGCCTCGATCTGCAGCCGTGCATCGACCTGATAGAGAGACCCGTAAGAGTATTTACTTGCTGTTGGCTTTCGGTTGTTCTGCAGGCGGTACCTTGAGTTTTTTCTTGGCATTTTCTGAGACAAATTATCCCTTTAATCAGCGTCAATCTTCTAATCTAAATTTCCCAGGAAGGTGATACTTTGATAAAATACCTATTTAAAAAGTAAGTAACATGCCAGTAAGAACTTTCTTTGGCTCTGTTTTGTTGTAGCCTTATTCTTTTGCTTGTGTGTGTGGATATATTGGCTAATGTACCCCGGGTCTTCAGAGACTGTGGATACCACAGAGGTGGTGGCAGTCACATTTACCTTCAACCCTCAGCACCTGTCCGAGGGTGTGGGGCTCCACCTGACTCACTTCCCAGGCAATGTAGGGAGACTTCATTTAGCCAAAACTAAGACATGGCATGTGAATCCATTTTTTTAGATAACTAAAGTCTATCCTTGTAAATACAGAGATATTTCTATTTTGGCAGATAGTTGTTTTTTTTTAATTAAAAAATTTATTTTTAAAGTTGAGGCAGATATATTTTTACAGCAGTCTTAGCAAGCATCAGAGATTATTTTCTTTTAGTTCAGTGTCGTGTAGACATACACAAAACATGTGTGACTCATTCACTCATGAAACTCTATGACCTCCAGCACATATTGATGATTTGGCTTTGTGTGCCCTGGCAGCAGGTAGCCTGTGCTCATTTTACTTTGCTAACTACCAAAATACAGGAAAACTACAACATAATTAAGCACTGATACCGGTAGCTGACATGAAGTTCTAATGCTAGTTCAGTAGGTGTGTCCTCACCACGAGGGGTCTCCGGTGAGGACCTCTGGGCTTTGAGGCAGCTCTTTTTTGTGCTCTTGGGTCTCTGCCACTTGTGCTCTCCCTGTGTGACGGGGCCTGAGGGCTAATGCCCACAGCCTGGATGGCCCAGTGCCGGCGGTCAGAAGCTGGGAGGAGAAAGCCTAGAGGACCGTCACCGTGTTAGAGCTACGCTGGGGGCACGGGAGGAATTGGGGGTCAGGGAAGTTACAGAGTTCTTGTTTGGCTCCTACATTGGAGATCCTCTTACCTTTCTGGGCACTAACTGCTTGTTGGGGACAGAACTCACAAACGACTGGTGGTCGGGAGGAGCCTGCTCCCGTGTGCCTGGCCGCATTATTTAGAATTAACAGTCCAGGCATTGTAGTAGTGACTCCCGGTGAATGCCCACATGTACGCAAACATGTGACTGTATTTCCTTGCGGCTCTGTTGTCCAAAAAGTTGTTTGGGAATTTATATAAATGAAGGAACAGAATGTTTCATATTAGTATTATCGATGACCATGTGATTTATTCGAGCATATTTTTATAATACTAGAAGCGCTGTGCTTTTAAGAAAGTATTAGCTATGTGTCTGCACTTATCATTTAGGATGGAAAAGAATCCATAAGAGTTGCTAAATGCATCTCTTTGCAGGAATAATTGTACCAAAATTCTTCCAAATGGAAAATTATCAACCCTATTTTTAAAAATAGTTTTAGAGGGTTTTAAAATCTGATGGTTTTGTGACCTTTAAATGAATCTTCGGAATATATATTTTAAAAAAATTTTTTTAATCCCCACTGGAGAATATGTTTTTTAAATTGATTTTAGAGAGAGAGGAAGGGAGAGACCCGGGCGGCCGGGGGTGGGGAAGAGAGAACATCAATGGGAGAACACCAATCATTTACACACCTGTACACACTCCATCTGGGGATCGAACCTGCAACCTAGGTGTGTGCCCTGATGAGGAATTGAACCCGCAACCTTTTGGTGTACGGAATGATGCTCTCATCTGCTGAGCTACTGGCCAGGGCAGGAATATACATTTTTACTGTCACTCAACTGCATTTCTTTTGCTTTATCCTGTAAGACAAAGTACTTTATATGTATATTTTTTCTCACTCTCACATGATGCTTTTATTGTAAAAGTCAGAATAATTGGGGAAAGTAAACATTTCCACCTTAGTGATTAACTCACAGGAAAAATAGGTGAGGCAGAAAGGGTTTGATGGTCACATTTTTAATTGTTTTGTTAGATTTCAGTTATTTTGTTGGGTATTGTTGAGTTAGGATAAGATCAAGGCAGCAAAAAATTATTAAATCCTCGAGCACAGCCTGGAAATAAAAAGACTGGGGGTACCGTGGGGTTGTGGAGAGTCGATAGCATGGCCCGGTCCTCAGGGGCCTGAACTTGAAGCCCGAGAACAGAACAAAATGGGGCGGTCAGTTCATTGGTTACGTGGTTCCTGGCCTCAGCGATAGTCTGAATTTGGTGGAGGTAAAGGCCATCTCGGCTGCCAGTGTCACAGGAGGTTCCACAATGTAGGTGTCGTGAAGGCAGTAGGAGAACATTCCAGAGCTACAGTCCAGAAATTACCTGGTGAGCAATGTACCAATGGTGGTATTTTAGGAAAATTATTCAGTCGGGGTGTTTAGAAAGTATTGGAATGGGGAGGGTATGCCAGCTACGTCTAGATATCGAAGGGCAATGAGCAGAATACTTCGAGTATTTAAGGAAACTTCCTTATATATTTAAGTACTTTAAGGAAAGTACTCTCTTCTGTCCTGCTCCCTTCCACCACTCCTCTCTCCCTCCCGCTCACTCCCTATACTTCCTACACTGGCATTTTTCTAGACTTTTCCATAGAAAACTTTAGAATCTACTCTTTTATTTCTTCCCCGAGTAGTCCTACTGTAAAGGAGAGCATCAGGGAGAGCCGTTTCAGAAAGGGGAGGGAGGGAACTCAGGATTTAATGCTGACTTGCTCTTCAGGTCAATTGTTCTTTAGGATTACCTTATTCTACTTATCCATAGAAACATGAAGAGTTCATAATAGTAGCAAATTTAACTATAGCCTGTAGAGTGATAAGGAAATGGTTCTATTGATGGTTCTTTCAAAATGGAGAGTGAGGACATTTTCCGGAAGGAGAATAAATACCTGAAAGTGACTTGCCAGTCTTGACCTGCTCTCCACAAACCCAGCCCCTGCCCGGCTTCGGGAGGGGCGGCCCTGGGGGAGCCTCAGCGCTCAGAAGGTTGCTTGCAGAGCCCCTGTCAGTGCCTCTGGCCTCAGACGGAAATAGTGTCTCATACTTACAGCTCTTTTAGAAACTCCCAATTGACAGATGTGTTACCAGTGAACTTGACATTGAAGGATGAAGCAGGACAAAAAAAAGGAGACACAATAATGGATATTCATAATTATGCTGTCACTGAGTCATTTAAAAAAGACTAAATTATATTTGGGATCCTATTTCAGAAGATAGAAATATTTTTATTAGAAAGGAATTGAAAATATAAAAATTATGATCAAAAATGGACATGTTGCTTATCTTAGTATTAATATGGCACTTCATTTCTCCAAGTTGTCAGATGGCTAGGGCATATTGAGTTATCTGCCACTCTGAACCTCTGTTTTTCTAGGGTTTTCCTAGTCCCAGTTGCCTTTGATTATAGTCTCGCTTTAGCTGCTCCGAAACCCTGCAGTTTCTTTTCAGTAGTAGATCCACAAATGAGACTGCCGTGGAGTGAGGGCCTCAGTGTTGGGGCTCACTGCAGGGCGGTTCCCTCAGCGTCTACCTGCTGCATTTGGTTCCACCTCCACCCTCTTCTGACCGTATTACTATATTATTTCATTTATATTTCACTGTAACCTCTTGTTACTTTTTAAGCAGTATTTGTATAGAGCCTTCTCTTCCCCAGGAAATATAAAGGCTTTGTGACTTAAAGAAAACTGATCCTAGATATTTATTCAAAAATCTGATACACCCCAGAATTGATAGGTTCAGTCTTCTATCACAAATTGCCATACTGCCAGTATGGCGATGAATAGTGATCCGGAAGCACGACAAAATAAACCACTATTTAAATATTTTATTTAGCTTGCGTGTGTACCCCCACCTTCCTCCAAAAAAGAAGTCACTGCACTGATTTTTGAGCTCCCAGAGAATGGCAGACTATAGCCCCTGTCCTAAAATTCACTCTTTTAAAGTATATAATTCAGTGGTTTTGAGTATATTCACAAAGGTGTGCAAGCATTACCACTGTCTAATTGAACATTTTCATCATCCCAGAAAGAAGCTTCGTACCTGTTGCAGGCGCTCCCTGCTCCCCTCCCCCCAGTGCCTGGCTACACTCATCTACTTAGGTCTCTAGGTCTCTTTCAGGGAGCTAGTCGAGTGAAATAAGTCTCTCAAAGGTTTGTTGAAATGACTATATAAAGTATTTGGTAAAATATTTCATCACCTTCCATACACTCTACTTATTAATAGTTTAAAACATGTCACCAAGTGTGAAGCAGCACATTTTATTTCTTCATTACTTAACCAGAAACTTAAAATTGATTAGGATATAAAATATCTGAAGCATTCCATCTAGTGGAGGTTTTTGAATAATTTATCCATCCAGTCATTGAATGTAAATATTCAGACTCATCTCTCCACATCCTAGTTCCTTTTTGGTGTCATTTATTTGCTGCGTTTTGGGGAC
Organism: Macrotus californicus; assembly: GCA_007922815.1. Taxonomy (NCBI): domain Eukaryota; kingdom Metazoa; phylum Chordata; class Mammalia; order Chiroptera; family Phyllostomidae; genus Macrotus; species Macrotus californicus. The sequence goes on from VMDR010002668.1 coordinate 15,169, forward strand.
CATCTCCTTGGAGTCAATTTACCAACAACTTACATCCGTGTGTTTGCGAGATAAGTTGCTCATCCATTGTGTCACCAGCACCTGTGTAGCAGTGTGAACGCTCTGCGTTCAGATTATGGGCATGGTGTGGACACCGCCTTCTCTCCTAACAGTTGGTTTTTCATAGATCTTCGTACAGCTCTGCTTTGGGAAGTTAAACGGCCAAACCTAATGGGTATTTAAAGTGACCTGCAAAACTCGTCAGTTCCTATTGCCTCTCGTTATCAGGCTAACCCTCCCGGCGTACTTGCCCTTTTGGATGAGGAGTGCTGGTTCCCTAAAGCCACTGATAAAACGTTTGTTGAAAAACTAGTTCAAGAGCAAGGTTCCCACTCCAAGTTTCAGAAACCTCGGCAGCTGAAAGACAAAGCTGACTTCTGCATTATCCATTATGCAGGGAAGGTAAGAGTGGAATAACCTGATTAAAAGCACTGAATTTGGAGTTTCACTACCTTTGGTGAAGTTTGTAAGAAATGTGCCGATTAACGTTTGTAAATCCTTAAGTATAGTATCCATGACAAATGCATTGCCTTTGAAACAGTCCAGTTCTTTAGATCACTCTGTGAACATTCATGGGGAAAACTTTAAATGTTCCTTGGGTTTTTGTTTGTTTGTTTTATCCATCTCACCACGTTTGCCTCTGGTATGGGCCAGGTGGACTACAAGGCAGACGAGTGGCTGATGAAGAACATGGACCCTCTGAATGACAATGTGGCCACACTCCTGCACCAGTCATCGGACAGATTTGTTGCAGAGCTTTGGAAGGATGGTAAGAATGTGCTTATGTTTGTGATTAAGATTGGCCAGGATCGTTTACAATTAAGAATTGTATGTGATTCTCTTACATATATATGTGCATATGTACTTTACTTTAAAACTCTTTCCCTAGAGCAGGGCTGCCGTTCTATCGGAATTATAAGAATACGTGGGTAACAAGACATCTGCCTTCTTGGGCAGACGCTGTTGGGAATGTGGAAGCGTTCTGGCTCAGAGACATAAAGACCTGCGCATATGCCTCAGGCCACCCTGGTCCCGGTTAGGTTACAGTCCAAGGGCACTGACACACAAAGCCTGAGAAGCCCTGTGCACTTTCTCTGTGGCATACAGGTCAGCTGAGCTGCGTCCTTAGCCATTGCCAGCCTTCCACACACGCGCACAAAGTGACTGATGAGTGCACTCAGGTACCTGCGTGTAGATCAGTTTCTATTTCCTTAAGTCCTCCTAGTTCTTGCTTACACCAGGCGAAGATTTTACGATTTTTTCTAAAGATTTTATTTACTTTTTAGAAAGAGAGAAGGGAGGGAGAAAGAGAGGGAGAGAAATATCAATGTATGGTTGCCCCTCGCACGCCCCACACTGGGGGACCTGGCCTGCAACCCAGGCGTGTGCCCTGACTGGGAATCGAACCAGTGACCCTTTGGTTCTCAGGCCTGCACTCAATCCACTGAGCCACACCAGCCAGGGCTTAGCGATTTTTTTTTTTTTATCATAAACTAGAAAGTTTTGCTAGTACCAGAGAAACAGACCATCTCTGTGTATATATGCCCAGTGGGATCCAATGTCTTTCAGAGCTGAGCTTCTCACTGCTGTATTTCCTCCTGATTGCATCCCACCTCTTCGCTTGACCTCAGGCCATGCAGGACCTTAGCGCCAGACCTGCCCCTTGCGACACCTTGACCCCGAGGCAGGGCCTGTTCAGTAACCTGGCTTGATGGCTCACTTGTACGTTTTCTGTATTAGATCAAGAGCTTGTAATCTAGCTGTCTCCTCAGAGGTAGAGAGAAAGAAATACAGAAAACAGAAGAGAAGCATTTAGGCAATTGGGACAAAAGGAAAGACATAGAAAGAGAAGAGTGAGCGCAGAGAAAGTGAGCAGGGGAAAAGATAACCCTATCACAGATAACCCAGTCCAGAACAATTTTGTACATCGGCCCAGGTGAATGTGAGAGCCTGCAGGGTGGGGTGCACTGAACACGTGGGGGTCTGGGTCCTGGGAGCAGACTGTAAAAGGAGGGGCTTGTGAAACACATTAGGTGTCCAACAAGTAAAACAGAAGCTTTTTACCTCGATGCCGTTGGATGAGTCTTCAAATGATGCTGAGTGGCGTTATACTTGCAGTGACCCGGTCAGCTGGGTGCCACATGAGGAGGAGAAGAGAAGCAGGAAGCTAATGTGGCATTGGCGGTGCCTTCAAAGTGTGGGACTCCTGACCCTGTCGCTATGAAATGTTAGAGTGGAATCTGAGGGACTGGAACCAGAGGAAAAGCACTCTGAGTTCCAGTTGTCACAGGGTGTCCGCAGGTGCTAGGAAAACAGCACCAGTTTTCGTGAGGTGGAACTGCGCGTGGGAAGTGCCACAAAGAGAAGAGACAGGAGTGGTGCCGCCGGTCTCGAACACCTGCATTCTGTCAGGAGTCAGTTCTGTTGTGCCTGGACTGGGTGCGGTGTGGGTTCCAGCTGCCCGTGGTCCCCTCCTCCTGGCACTCCTCTTAGGTCTGAGGGCACAGGAAAGGGAGGGAGCCCTGTAGCCAGGTTTGAGGACCAGAGATACCTGGTGAGTGCAGTGCGTGTGGTGCGGAGTGAGCTTTTAGCAGTGTGCGACAGACAGCAAGGGACCACCTTTTCCCTGGGGCGCTAAGGTAAAATGTCATGGAGGAGGAGGCAGTTTTCCTTGTCTTGGGGAGATAACAATTTGTTGAATAAATAAGGAAAACTGACATTTACTGAACACTCACTGCAGTTTTTCAGCACTAAGTTATGAGCGTCCGGGTCCTGGTCACGCCTTAAACGTTGAGCAGTGAGTAGGTTTGCGTGAGCTCGCTCAGCTAGGGCTGGGGAGCGTTTTGGGAGTGAAGCTGGCGTGGGAGAAGGGGTGAGCGATCCCAGCCAGGGTAAGTGTTCCCTTTGGGCTTTGCAGCAGGGCTGGGGCAAGGTTGTGGGCAGGAAATGAGGCCAGTGACAGGCGGAGACCAGACCGTGGAGAACCCTGACTGCCAGCCTCAGTGGGCTTGACTTGATGCGATAAACAGCTTCAGTTGGTTTGTGAGCCAGGCTTGGTGAGACGGTGTGGACTTGAAGAAGTGAAACTGGCAGTGTTTGGCTGGCTGGACTGGCATGGAAGGAAAAGAGGAGCAGAGGACACTGGCATTTTCACTCTAAAAGCCTCAAAAATTGATTTTTCTCTTCGTTTTGAAGGAGAAAAGATGCAGGTATTTGGGAAATTAAAGACGGTAATAGAAGAAATTGTGTCCTGAGTTTACATACTGGTTCTGATGTTGTGAATCACTAAGGTGGTTATCTTTAAGTTCCTTAACCCAAAATGATCTGTGGAAGCCCCTGTGGAGCACCTGACCCATTCATATGACACTGCATGTGTAACCACGTGCTCCCTGGTTGTCATCTGTGAGGTCTGTGGTACTTGGGAATGCAGAAGGACATGGCCCCACCCTGAGAGAGCTTGCAGCCTGTCAACAGTTGGACACTCAGGAGAGGCACAGATGTGGTCATAGGACTGAGCGAGCCTCTGTCTTGGCTCCAGCTTCCGTGGCTTCCTCCTTCCGTTCTTCTGTCACTCCATGTCCCGCCATCCCCCGGAGTGGGAGAGCCTTTGGCAGCAGTGGATCAGAGGCTTCAAGACTGTAAGGTCTGGCCAGCACGGAGGGGTGGGCTGCAGTCGTGTGGCAGATGACGTGCCCATGGACAGGGCTGGGTCTGCAGAGGACTCCCCCGCCTTTTTGTGCTTTCCATACCTGCGGGGAAGCTACTTTTACTTGATGGCAGAAATACCAAGTGAAAATGCTTGCAGCCTCACAGAGCCCCTTCAGTCCTGGCCTGAGCCCTGTCCCTCTGCGTTCAGTCCACAGCTCGGACCCCAGACTGCACAGCCCCGTGGCCGCCCTTGCCTTTCTACAGATAGGTGCTTGGCAGCGTGTGTGGCCACTTTTGTCAAAATAGGCTGCTAGGAATCTTACCTCCCCCCGGTTTGATTTGGCTGTGTTAGTGTCTGCTCTGGGCTATTCTCTCATGTCTGCTCTCCTGATAATGCTGCTATTTGTAGGAAGTCCTCTTGCTCATCAGCTTAGGTGGACAGTGATTTGGTGTCATCTGAGTGACAGGATCTCAGAGGTCACTCCTTCTCAGGGGAGGGGCAAGCGGAGCAGCAGTGTGTGTTGGTGGCATTTTGAAGGCGTGTGTTCCATCCATGAGGTCTGAGGAGGGTGCTAAGCTGGAATTCATCCCCACTCACTCTGCGTGTGGAGATCACTTGGGACAAGGGTAGCTTTTTCTCCAGGAAAAGAAAACCGCCTTTTCTACTTTTAAAACCACATAAATGCAAACGCAGAAAGTGACAAGTGGACTCTGAGTGTATGAATATGTGATACAGGAGTACAGTTTGCCTGTGAGGGTGCCATGCCTTGAATATAAAACATCATGTGTTGAAATAACTTTGTGTTAGAGTTTCACAGAGTTTTCTCAAGGCCAAACCAGGAAAAATAAAAATTTTGGTGGCAGCCCTGCCCTAGAGATTCATAGTGCCCTCCTTTTTACTAAAAGATGTTTTGGGATCTTGCTACCACATGCACAGGACTTCTTGCCACTTCTTGGGACTTATATACAGAAAAAACCCAAAACTAAAGATTGCATTTTTAATGTAAATGTGCCTTGTTGGCTGTTTTTAGGAAGAATGGTATGATAAGTATCATCTTCCTTATGATTTAAAGTTATTTTAACATTTTGTTGCAACAGAACTTGAATTTTGCTTTGCTTAATGGTAGTTACCTGTTAGTAATTTGTGTTTGAAGTAAATATTTCCAAAGTCTGTACTGGAAGTAAAATTACACAGCAGTATAAATTTTGACAGTAAAAGCTCTAATACATACATTTCCCAGAATGCTGTGATTTATTGCAGTCTTGCTCTGATTTGCTAATTGCAAGATCATTTTATGAAGGACAACTCAACTCGTACCTTATAACGCTTAAAATTTCATCCTGCATTTACATGGGGGTAATCATTTAACATTGTCGTGATAAAATGTTCACACCTGGAGTTGAGAATATGCATTTTTGATTCAGCTTAAGTTTATTTTATAAAGAACTTTGTCCAAATGTGCAAATTTTCTAAATAGTAATGTTTGCATGGGATCTTCCCTGGACTGGCTACTTTCGTAGCTCGATTTCAAAGTTTACTTGTGATGTCGAATGTCTTTCACACTAACTGAAGTGTTTGTGTATTTGCTCTTCTGTCCTCCTGTTTTTGCTGTTTCTCTGCTTTAGAGATTCAGAATATTCAGAGAGCTTCTTTCTATGACAGTGTTTCTGGTCTTCATGAGCCACCAGGTGAATGTATGAAGCCTGTAGGTCTTCCAAAGCAGAAGGGTTTTATGCCCACAGGAAGAACTTGCAGGGGGGCTGGCAGGGGGGCCTGGGAGGGCAGGGTAGACTGGGGGTGGGGCTGGTTTCTGGGTTTCTGTTTTTGTTTTGCTCATAGACCTGCATGAACCTTTCATTTCATGCTCAGTTTTATTCTACTTCAAGGCAACTGTTTGAGTGCATAAACAATCCAATTGCTACTGCCTACACATCGCTTCTTATTTTACGCATAGCACTTACAGCACTGCATATTAAAAGGTATGTCACTACCTTTTCCAGTAGTGCCACTTTGATACACCGTCCTCTAAGGGAATTGCTAGGAACTGATCTACTAAATAATGTCTTCTTTGTCGCTGAGTCACCTTTAAATGTCCAACTCTGAAATTCCAAAGAGGAGTTTTTTCTTTAAGTCATTACCACTCTGTGAACCAATAAGTACATATTTATCTCCCATGTGTTGGTCTCATCATTATACGTTTTGTTTGGGGTTTATGTGCATATCTGGCTACTTGGCTTTTTCTTTTGAACTGGAGATGATAAAACTCCACAAGGCTTGATATATGTAAGGCGAAACCAAGAGTGGACTGGCTTAGACTCTGTACTTTGAATGTGAAATTGAGCTCCAAATATGTGGGCCTTGTGGTCTGAATCCTCGCCCTGTTTTTAAATACAGCCTACCCATGGCTCATGGTCCTGAAAAAAGCCCAATATAAAGTGAATATCATTCAGCCTTGCAGTTATTTAGTGAAGTTATCATGTAGTAAAATTCAAAAATACATTCCAATTCTTCTTATTAAATTTCCCTTTATAATTTTTGGACCATGATAATGCTGAGATCTATATCCAACTCAAAGGTTTTTAAAAATATATATATTGGAGGAATGTGTCCATTTTCATCCAAATCGGGATTCCTGCCATCAATTCTAGTTCACGTACTGTGAAAAAGTCGATTGCAAGCACTGGGGAAGGGGTGGGCGTGGGGGAGATAGGATGCCGAGATCATTCCGTGAGTAGGAATGAGTACTCCACAGGAGAACTCCAGAGGAGGAAATCTTCACGCTCAGCCGTCTTGGCCATGGGCAGCACGGGCAAAGCTGAGTTAGGCAGGAGAGGGAGAGAGAGCCAGGAGATAGTTTTAAGTGTATGGTCTGCCTGTGACTTGTGCTTGGTTAAAAGGTTAGTGCTTGACCTTTTGGACTTTCTCCCAAAGCCGAGTGCCCTCTTTAAACTAATTCCCTTTACCTCTTTTGGATTTCTAGTTTTCAAGGGAATTCCAGGTTGTGAGCTCCTTGAGAGCCAGGGCAGTGCGTGCGTTTGCTCACCCTCATTTCCTCGGCGCCCCGCACGAAGTAGGCACCATAAATAAGTCACCAAGTGAGGGAACTGGTGCAGCGGCTTTGCCTCACATGCCCACTGCAGCCCTTCGCTCTCCTACAGGGCAGATGCTCTTTCTTGCGGGTCATGATCTTCAGGGTGTATGGACCAGGTGTTTTCTGTGCCATCAGGATCAAGAACAGAGCCACTCTTAGATCGCCATCATGACGATCATGATCATGACGGCATCATCCTGGCAGGGGCCTCACTGTGGCACTGAAAATGTGCCTGGTTCTCTCTCTTGGTGAAGTGTCTTTTGGTTGAATTACTCAGTGGAATTAAGCATCAGGGGGCTCAGCCTCTCTTCTCCTCAGAGGGCCCCCAACCCCTGCGGTCTTGCTATAGAGTGTGAAGTGTTTCTGCAGCAGATGCCTCCCTCCTCTGTGTGTGTCCATGGTTTCAACCCCAGGTAGCAGGTTCGACATGAAAATGTGACCTTTCATATTTTCAGTGATTTCTCAGAAGATGGTGGTAGGAAAGCAGCATTATGAAGAATATGAAGGCTTTTGAGAAGAATAAGAGACTGGGATAAAGAGAGGTTTCCAAAAGCATCAAAGTAACAGAATTCCTGGAGACAAAATAGGGAGGCCCTACAAGTTTGTGTTACAAACCAAAGGACTGTTTTCTTCCAAATATGTCAAGACGTCTGAGAGAACTAGTAATGGAAGATGTAAGCCCAGTGGACCAGCGAAGAGGGATCTTAACCTCAAAGTTACAGGCGGGTGTTTAGATTCAAAGGGTCTGTGACAGCTTGTCTGTGGCGTTAATTCTGACCCAAACCGTGTGGGAGGGACAGTTGTGGCCAATCCACCCCCTGCGAGTTTGAGCCTGCAGTCCCCCTCACAGAGTAGTGCCCATTTAGGTTCTCTGAGCCGTCCCGAGTGCTGGGTGGCCGCTGACATCTGAAAGGTACCACCAGAGAAAATGTGAGAAGTACGTGAAGCAAGTTTTAGTTATCGATACAGAGTCCTTCGCCCCTTTTCAGCCTTCCATAGAAGCCCTGCTTGAGAAATGGTCGCAGCAGTTCAGCTGAGGCTGAGAGTCCCGGAGGAGAGGCTGGGTCTTCCCTCACCCGCTAATGCCCACTGAGTCCTTAGCTGCCCTCCTGTTATCTCGGGGAAAGGCTCTGCCTTAGCCACACTTCAGTCGAAGAAATTCCAAAACTTTGAACCAGACTTTTTGTTGTTGTTGTTCCAGTAAGTCATTAAAGGAAGTTCTACTTAGATTGAAATAGCATGACTGATAGAATAGTAATCGTTTAATCTCCTTGTAGGTTATCGTATCAACTGGTCACGGATCTCTGTTTTTACTGCCACTGTCGGGCCTGTGGTTTAGGCCCGACCCGGTGTAGGTGCTTAACTGTTGTTACTAGTTCGCTCACCGCCGTTTTCAGCAGCTGAAGGCTTGCTGTTGCGGTGTGGTCTCCTCCCTGTTTTATTCTGAGTCTTGATAGGAGTTGGGAGCCCCAGGCAAAGCAGCTTTCGGGTACTGCAGCTTGAGTTCCTGAGGTCAGATGGGGACAGTGGCACTTAGTTCTCAGGGTTCTTGTGAGTATCACACGAGGCAATGTGAGCCTGCACCTGGCACACGGGAGGCGCCCGAGTACAGGACGGCTGGCATCGCACTCGCCGCGGCTGCCCCGCAGCTGTTGCGGTTGCTGGTGCACTGTTGTTGCCGTTGTAACCATGAAAAACAAAATCAAGTAATGTCTGTTTCCTTGGCTATTATTTAATGCAAGTCCGCTTTTGTTCCCAGTGCCCCAAGGCCAAGCAGATCAGCAGTCATGCTGCGCTGCCCAGGGCCAGCATGAATCAAGTACGTGGGACCTGCCAAGGGGAGAGGGCAAGCGCAGAAGCAGATGAATGGGGCTTCCTGTTTGCCCAGCAGCTTTGCTTCTCTGCAGGGGTTGGGGAAGTACAGATGAGGGAGCTAAAGGAGACACATTCAAGTTCAACTTACACTAGTGCTTGGGAGAAGGAATATTGCTGTCAACTTCTGGACTTCCTGCAGTTTTTCTAAAAATTTCCAAATATTGCAGAACAGTTAACAGCCATTGTAAATTTGTTATTGCTGTGTAGTAGGGACGTGATGGAGATATTCCATTTGATGTTAAGATTGTTTCTGGAAATTGATAGCAGTTAAATATTTGTTTCTGAATTTGTTTTTAGCTGTTAGTTACATTTTAGCACATGTTAGAGTAGAATTGTCTTAATTTGTTTAAATGAGTATTGAGAGCATGCTGTATGCCCAGAACGGCGTCAGGTACCAGAGGCCTTTTGAAGAAATATTTGATGGAGTTTTTATTTATTATCATCTGCCTATTAAAATAGGTTTTTCTCCCCTTTTGTGGTTTTTAGCTATGTCGACTGCAGTGAGTTTTTGAAGAGCTGGCTTAAATACTTTAAATTAGACTTGGGAACACTAGTGTTTGGGCCCATGCACAGATTGGAGAACATGGACCTCTCATATACCTCTTGTCCCTGAGGCTGCAGGCCAGTGAGCATTCTGGCACCAGACGGTGTCATTCCTTATTTTTAAAAAGCTGTTAATAAGGACAGTTTTATGAGATTGAGTATTACAAACTGCATTTTTCTTCTGCTAAACTAATATGCCCTTGCAGATTGCAGGTCTGTGGAGCTCCTCTGATCTCTCACTGTCCAAATAAGTTTGTATATTAATAAATTAAGTGTTTGTATAAAATACTTTGAAATCTCTTCAGGCTACTGGGCAACCAGGTAATGAATGAACTATGGTGCCCACCAGCAGCCATAACCAGGCTCCCCTGCAACCTCGGAGGGAAGAGTTTGCAGCAGGAGGGTGAAGAGAACTGCGCTCTGCCCAGAAACCGTGGGCTCTGAGATGCTTGCAGGTCTGGCGGCAGTGTTAGGTCCCGGAAGGAGCAGGGATGCTTATTTCAAGGAGCTGCTAGAATCTTGTCTTCACACTTTCTGCCTTTCTGTGATTCCTGCTTGAACCGTTTTCAACAAGAACGTGTTTTTGTAAAATTGAGGTTATAGTCTTGATTTTTTATTTTTATTTTTTTAGTGAACTCACATATTATTAGTGTGGCTCGAATCATTTCAAGCAGCTCCCAAAGTCTCTCTTTTATCCACGGGATGATTTTGCTCATTGGTGAAAGCTAACCCTGAGTTTAAATTTTTTTTTTTTCAAGTTGATGAAAGGCATCTTTTATTTTTTATTTTTATATGTTTTATTTTTATTTTTTAAAGAATTTTTTTGTTGATTATGCTATTACCGTTTTCCCAGTTTTTCCCCCTTTGTCCCCCCTCCGCCCTGTACCCCCAGCCCTCCAGCATTCCCCCTCCCCTTAGTTCACGTCCATGGGTTGTACGTATAAGTTCTTTGAGTCCACTGTTCCCTATACCATTTTTTATCTCTTCCCGTCTATTTTATGCCTATTAATTATGCTTCTTCTTCCCTGTACCTTCCCCCTCCCCATTCCTCCCTTCCCCCTCCCCACTGAAATCCCTCCGTGTGATGTCCATTTCTCTGATTCTGTTCCTGTTCTAGTTGTTTGTTTAGTTTTTGTTTTCATTGTTTGTCTTTTCTTTTAGGTTCATTTGTTGATAATTGTGAGTTTGTTGTCCTTTTACTGTTCATATTTTTTATCTTCTTTTTCTTAGATAAGTCCCTTTAACATTTCATATAATAAGTTCTTGGTGGTGATGAACTCCTTTAACTTGACCTTATCTGGGAAGCACTTTATCTGCCCTTCCATTCTAAATGAAAGCTTTGATGGATAGAGTAATCTTGGACGTAGGTCCTTGCCTTTCATGACCTGGAATACTTCTTGCCCGCCCCTTCTTGCCTGTAAGGTTTCTTTTGAGAAATCAGCTGCTAGTCTTATGGGCACTCTTTTGTGGGTAACTATCTCCTTTCCTCTCACTGCTTTTAAGATTCCCTCTTTATCTTTAATCTTGGGTAACTTAATGATGATGTGCCTTGGTGTGTTCCTCTTTGGGTCCAACTTCTTTGGGACTCTCTGAGCTTCCTAGACTTCCTGGAAGTCTATTTCCTTCACCAGATTGGGGAGGTTTTCCTTCATTATTCAAATAAGTTTTCAATTTCTTGCTGTTGTTCTTCTCCTTCTGGCACCCCTATAATTCAGATATTGGAATGTTCCAGGTTGTCCCAGAGGTTTGTAAGTCTCTCTTCACTTTTTTGAATTCTTGTTTCTTCATTCTGTTCTGGTTGGATGTTTATTTTTCCCTTTTGTGCCAAATCGTTGATTTGAGACCTGGTTTCCTTCCTGTCACTGTTGGTTCCCTGAATATTTTGCTTTATTTCACTTTGGGTATCTTTCATTTGCTTTTTCATTTTTCAACCAAGCTCAATCAGTTCTGCGAGCATATGATTACCAGGGCTTTAAATTCTCCATCAGATAGGCTGACTATCTCCTCATCACTTAGCTCGCTTTCTGAAGTTTTGCTCTGTTCTTTCATTTGGGCCATATTTCTTTGTCTTGGCACACCGGTCTGGTTGTTCTGGTTGATTTTTTCTTTAATTCCTTGGTTGTCAGAGTTCCATGCAGTTTGATTTTCTAGCACTTCTGGTTGTTTATTGATTTTAGGTTGGTTGTTATTCTCTTTTTGGTTGTGTGAAGAAGCAAAGGGTTTCTACCGACACCTCCATCTTGGTTGGAACTCCAAAAGTTTTAAAGAAAAAGAAAATCCAAAGCATGCTGAATTGTGAGCTTTGAATTACCTTTATTAAAAATAAATTTGAAAATCAGGTGCATTGATTATATTTGCTGATTATTACGGTAAAAAGCAGCTGCTGCTGGGCCTGCTCTGTTAGGCCGCCGGCACGCTGTGTGAGGAGCAGCCCAGAGGACTGCAAACCAGTGTGTACAGACCCCAGGCAGTAAACACGGTGCCTCCTTTTGTTTGGGGGGGTGGCTTGTTTTAGGAGTAATTTTGTGTTCATTCAACAGATACTAAATAGCTTAATTAAATAGCTACCATGTGCCAGACACCATGTTCAGGCCAGCATTAGGTGGTGGGGAAGACAGAAGAAATTGTCTGAGCCAGAACCTGGTCAGAGGGGTGCAGAGACTCTCTGGGGAAGCTCAGTCCAGCGAGATGATACACAGAATCGAGTGAAGAGGTCCCAGGGATCTGGCCTAGGTGATTTGAAGACTAGAGGAGGGAGTAGCCTACTTAGTCTGGAGGCAAGAGGAAACCAGAGCCGAAGAAGAGGTAGCTGGGTGAAGAATGGAGATTTTAAAGCCATTGAGCATTTGCCAGAATGACTAGAAGGAGGGGCCTGCCTTCCAGGCAGGGAGAAGAGGATGGAGGCTTGAGGGCCTTGCTTTGGCAGGTGGGGGAGGTGGCAAGGGCGGTACCTTGGCTGAGCACAGGAATGTTTTGCAGTCCCCCACCCCCCGCCCCCAGGCCTGAGATGGGTCGCATTAGCTCCATTTCACAGAGGAAGATGCTGAGGCTTGGAGCAGTTGGGTAACTCGACTCCAGATCACACAGCTCGGGAGTGGTGGGTGTTTGACTTGCTGAGTTGAGTTCTTCATCACTGGGTTAGAGTTCTGGGCTCAGTTATTTGGACTGTATCCTGTAAGCTATAGAAGAAAATGAAGGGTTTTAAGTAAGGGAATAAATAGTGTGTATAGTTTTGTCTTTTAGAACTAATTGTTCCTCGTTACACCGGGACCAGAGGCATAAATACAGAGAAGAGCACTGTGGCTGGAAGGGGAGAGGATGAAATGGGAGAGTGAGGCCGGAGGAGGAGCCGATCAGGAGGTTACTGCAGAATCCAGGGGAAAAGGTAGAGCCCAAGCCAGGGCAGCGGAGAGCAGGAGGTGGATCGAAGACACTTGGAAATTTGGCTTGGCCCTTGTTGGTGAGCAGCTGGATGTGAGAGGAATCAAGTCTGGCTCCTGGTTTCTGGGTTGAGCAAAGGTGGTCACATCTGCATAGGAAGTAGGGGCGGAGGGCAGGACAGAGGCGGGATGGAGAGTGTGCTCTAGTTTAGGGCGTTGACTGTCTGTCCCTCCCACTCCTCGTTTCCCTCATCCAGCTCTCCCTCCTCCCCAGCTCCTTGGGGCTTGCTCTCAGGCCGTGTCTTTTCACTCACCCTTTAGATGCTTCATCCAGTCTCAAAAGTAAGCACTGTAAGTCAACAACTCCCAAATTTACCTTTCTAGTTTAGACCTCTCTTCTTAGCAGCAGCCTGGAATGTCCACTTGGCATCTCATCTCCACCTTAATGTCTCCCAGGCACCCCAGACTTACATGGGGTTGGGACCCTATCTTCCGACCCACAGAACCCACTTCTCCCCACTTTCCCGATAGCAGGCACCACAAGCCACTGAGTTGCTCAGGCTAAAATCCTAGGAGTTCTTGACATGTCCCTCTCCCTTATTTCCCTGTCAAGTTAATCATTAAAGTAAGTCCAATCTCCCACCAAAATGTCTCGAATTTTCCTTTTTTGTCCGTCTCCTCTGTAATCTCAGTAGCTCAAGCTGCTCTCATCTTTCTTAAGAACCTGGATTACTACAGTGGTCAGCTCTCTGGTCCCCCCGACCTCTGCCCCAGTCCACTCTGTATACAGGAGCCAGAGGAGTGTCCCTCCTCATAGTGCTCTGTTGGCACCAGCTGCTTTTACATCTTCCTGCCCCTGGTCCTTCACACATGCTGTTCCCACTCTCTGCTGGCTCATTCTTTCCCATCAGACATTCAGTGTAGTTTCCCCAGAGAGAGCTCTGACCACCCATCTCTCTCACAGCATCTTGTTCTTTTCTTTCAATGCATTTCTCACTTTGTAATTGTAAATGTGTTTTATTTCATTTATTGACTAACAAGTATGTATCAAGCCTGTCACATGCCAACATCATGCTAGGTGTGAGAGATGCAGTCTTGTAAAAGCAGGCGTGACAGGCACTCACTGAGAATGTGTGGAAGGCAGAGGAACCTTTGTGACTTCTGGGTGGAGAGGAGAATACAGATGTTTGGTAATGGGTGCTGGGGAGCCAGGTGTAGCTAATTAGTGTCACACGTGCGATCACCCAGGATGAGGCTATGGCTTGAGAAGAGCAGGTCAAATAATGTTTGCCTGTACCTGCACCTTGCCTTAGTCTGAAAGGGCTTCAGGTGAGTTGAGTCTGGGCCCCTAGGGAGTGCCACGGTGTATAGGAAGAGCAGAAGAGAAGTCATCAAGGAGACTGGGGTAGCTGGAGAGCTAGATGGAGGTCAAGGAGAAGATGGAGTTCATAAGAGAAGCCAGGAGAGTTTTCAGAATGCTGCTATGATGGTCAGCAGGTAAATGTATCAGGGCCAGGTGAACTGAACGCTGGACAGTGGGCTGTGCCAGGTAGAGGGAAGGGGCGAGCGGGCAGCCAGTTAGCTGTGCAGTGGGAAGTGAGTGGGAGAGGGGTGGAGTGGCACGTGTGTGGACCCCCCAGGAAGAAGCTGGCTCTGAGGGGACAGAAAGAGAAGTGGGCAGGCGCAAGTTAAAGAAATTCATTGTTTCATGGTACATGCACGGGTGGGGTCTGATGCTGTTTTTCGCTGGAGCAAGTAAAGATGGGGCAGGTTAAAGAAGGCTCAGGAAAGAAAGGTGGTCTCTGAGGTGGATGGTAGACAGACTCCAGGACACAAGCAGAAGGAGAAGTTTTGACTGAAACCCTGGAGTGTGGTGGCTTCATCTGGGAGAAACGGCTCTCTAGTGTGCATGATGGGCCTGGAAATGAGCCCAGCTTTATCCCCCTCCTCCCAACTTCCGTCTAACACCTGCATAACTTGAAAAGTTACCTTACCTCCTGGGTCATGGTTTTCTTTTCTGTAAAAACCTCATTGCAAATCAAGACTTGAATGAGTTCTTGATTATAAAGCACTTTATACAGTGCCAGGTCTCCGTGTACTTTCTGTTCTGGGAACAAGTGAAAGAAATGGAGGTGGCTGTTAAAATTGAAAGGGCCATTAACAAGGTAGTTCAATCGCTGTTTTGATTAAAATTCTTCGGTAGTGTGTTTTGTTCATTTAGCAGTTTCTAAATGTGCGCACACTGTGCGCCGAGCGTGCAGTGCCAGCGGCTGGTGCGCCATGGCGGACTTCTGCTCACGCCCCCGTTGGAAGTGTCAGGTCTGCGGGTGATGGAGTGTCAGCTGCTTCAACAAGAGCAAAGCCTCTGAGAAGCTTGACCATCGTTAAACTTAGTGTAGGCGCTGACTCTTTAGGAGACTCTCCCATCTTGTGTTCTTGTCCTTTATCAAGTGTTATTCCTGCTTTGAGGAGAGGACCTGAATTTTACTCCTCCCTAAGCACCTGAACTGATGGAATCTGACCTTCCTGCAACTTGAATGACTTTTTTTACTGAAATTCTTATGACCAATAAGAGATGACCCTGGTCCCCAACCCGCGCCACATTCGCTAAGTGGACTTGCTCTGCACAGTCATGTATGTGTATGTTTATCTTTATCAGCCATTTCCTATTTTGAGACTTGTCACAATATCAGCTTGTGTATCAATAATGCCAGCCAATGATCTCTCATTTACCAAATAATTGTGTGTGTAACAGGCCAAATGTTACCAAAGACAGTGCATTCCTGAAAGTAGCGCAGCGGAAGGCACCTGCTGGTACGTGGTATGAAGTGGTCAGCGCTGCAGTCTCCCGCCGTAGAAGTGTGTGGCTGTCGGTCCCACGGCTTGTGCAGTGTCTGAGTATGCTGACTGCCTTACCTTTATGGCGCCTCTTCCCATTTGTTCCACAAAGCTTGTGCTGCTGCACTATCACTGTCTTTTCTCCCCTGCGGAGGAGTTAGATGTGACTTCCTTCCCTTTTCCTTTTTATTTTCGCCAGTGGACCGTATTGTGGGTCTGGATCAAGTCACTGGTATGACTGAGACAGCTTTCGGCTCTGCCTATAAAACCAAAAAGGGCATGTTTCGCACCGTTGGACAGCTCTACAAAGAGTCTCTCACCAAGCTGATGGCAACTCTCCGCAACACCAACCCTAACTTTGTTCGCTGCATCATCCCAAATCACGAGAAGCGGGTATGTGTTAAGCAAAACCTAGGCCGGCATTTAAAACTGATCTGGGTCAGGTTGTGACGGTTGAAGTACGAGACTCTCCTTTGCTTGACCAGGCTGGAAAACTGGACCCGCATCTGGTGCTGGATCAGCTGCGCTGCAATGGTGTCCTGGAAGGGATCAGAATCTGTCGCCAGGGGTTCCCCAACCGGATAGTTTTCCAGGAATTCAGACAGAGGTATTGCTAACTTTTCTCTTTTCTCCATATGTATCAAAGCTTATCTTATATGCATCAAAACAGGGAGGTGATGAGGAACCGTGGATCGTGTCCCCTGGGGAGTTTCAGTTTTCCTCTCACGTGGGAAAGGGATGACCGTGATTACCTTGATTGTTGGTCAGGAACGTGGAGAGCCTAGCGTGCCCGTGGCTGCTGTGGGGGCTCCGAAGGCGGTTCTGTCTTCAGGGTCCGGAAGTCAGCTGTGCGATAAACATTTAAAGCTGAGAACTTACAGTTGCCTCATGTAAACACTTCTGTCTGGGCTTTAAACATAATGACTTTTTAAGCTACTACTTTAAAATACAGTCATGTGCCACATAACAATATTTCAGTTAATGACAAGCCACATATTGTTCTCGCAGATTACAATAGAGATGAAAAATGCCTATCACCTGGTGACCTCACCGCCATTGTAAGGTCACAGCACAGCGCGTCACTCGTGTGTTTGTGGGGGTGCTGATCTAAACGAGCCTGCTGAGTCGCCATCCGTATAAAAGGGTAGCACGTACAGTCACGTGCAGTACAAAATACGTGATGATGTAATCAGTGACACAGGGTTATGTGCCTACTGTACCAGGCTTTTTATTATTATTTTAGAGTGTCCTTTCTATTTGTTAAGAAAGTGTTTGTTGTGAAGCAGCACGCCATGTTTTGTCGGCAGCGACCTCATTCCTGCCAGGTTTACCGCATCCCTTGATCACGTCATTTTCTCTGTGCCTGATTTAATCCGTGTTTTGTGCGGTGGCATGCTGTGCAGGCTTGTGGGCTAAGAATAACAGGCTACACCACACAGCCCGGGCGTGCAGCAGGCTGTGCTACCTAGGCTTGTGTGAGGGCACTCTGGTGTTCGCACTACAACGAAATCACCTAACAACACATTTCTGAGAAATGCCTGTCGTTAAGCAGTGTGTGACTCGATGAACGTGTCTGTATTTGTGTATGGACGCGCACACTTTGCTCTAGTGTGTGCGTGCGCGCACATGCACCCCAGTCCCTTTACTAGTACAGAGTAGGGGGCAGGGTGGATTAGAACAGAAAGGGAGAGAAAAAAACAAAAGGGAGAAGATCTGCAGAAATGGAAAACATAGGATGGGAAATTTACTTTTTAAATGTGTTATGTAATTTTCTTTAATATTTAGTTTCCTTTTTTCTTTTTTCCCCTGGAAATTGGATTTTCGACGGTGACCTCATTTGTTGTTCCCTAGACTACGCAAGGCTGCATGCGGGTCAGGGAATGGCTCTCTCCCCACGGTGCCAGGTGGAGTCCAGTGGAGAAATCGTTCCAGTCCTCATTACGGGTTCGGGGAAGCCCTTATGTGACCCCAACTGTGTGATAAACAGCCCGGCAGGTTGTCACTTACTGTGGATAGGAGGAGAAGGAGTGTGATTAGCATCCAGAGTACAAAGTTGATGGATATAACCAGGATTTACCCTTCAATGTAGCTAACTATTTTTTGCTCAACTTGATTTTTATTGAGGTATAATCTACATAAAGTGCACAAATCTTTTCTTTCCCAATGACAGTTTATATTCAGTATTACTTTGTATTAGTTTCAGGTGTAGAGCATAGTGGTTAGACAACCATATGCTTTACAGAGTTTCCCCCGGTATTTCCAGGACCCGCCCGGCACCACGCGTAGTTACCAGGAAGTGCGCAGCGTAGTGAGTATCCGTGCGCCCAGACCAGTGCGAGTTTGAATGTCACCCTGATGCCTTCTCAGGGTCTGAACAGAGGCCTCCGAGCACTGCTGTCACCGCCTCCTCTCTCGTCAAACAATCGCCTACAGATCGGTGCACGAGGAGCCAGGCTCTCCTTGCGTCTTAAGATGTGCACATTTGGGGGGAGTGTAGAAAAGTTTTCTAAAACACCATGCTTTTATTCTTCTCTGCCACAGTTTTTATACCTAGTCCTCGACATGGGAGAACTAGCCTCAAACTCATTTTGTTTCTTACTTTAAGAGGTAGAGAACCTGGTTATCACCAAGTCACTTCTTTATTCTTAATTTGACATGATTACCTATCATATTATTACCTCCTAGAGAAAGCAGAACTCACCGTTAGTAGGTGAACATTTCCACAAATTTTTACAAAACCTCTTTTGTCTGCTTTTCTTGCAGATATGAGATCCTAACTCCGAATGCTATTCCTAAAGGTTTTATGGATGGCAAACAGGCTTGTGAACGAATGGTAAGCTTTTCTTGATTTTTCTGGTTTGTGGGCTACTGATATCTTTTCCTGTAGCAAAAAATAAACAAACTCTATCTCTTCTAGATCCGAGCTTTAGAATTGGACCCAAACTTGTACAGAATTGGACAGAGCAAGATATTTTTCAGAGCTGGAGTTTTGGCGCACTTAGAGGAAGAAAGGGATTTAAAAATCACCGATATCATTATCTTCTTCCAGGCTGTTTGCCGAGGCTACCTAGCCAGAAAGTGAGTGGGTAACCCTAAAAGGGCAGGAATGTTCCTTCTGTGGCAGATCAGAAGAAAAAGGGACATAGCTACTGAAGGAGGGGTAAATCACACAAGCAAAGGGGACGTGGGGAGCCTCTGGCACACTATTCACTGCCTCAGGAGAGAAGGGGACTTACTCGTCCCCAGAGTACGCACACGTGTGCACATGTGGGTCGATGGCAGCACTACGCTGTCTAGGGCAGCCTCTCTGAAGAAAGTGCAGGGTGTCCGTGACCCGTGCTTGAGGTCAGCTGGGCAGGCCCTGAACTGACCCGGACTGGAGCGCGCACTCCCACTTCCCCGGACATTTCACCCGACAGCTCGATCCATCTCACACTCCCTGCCTCAGCCACAGGAGAATGTTTGCCTTTGGAAGCGGTTTTATGGCAACAGCTCTGAAGACCCATTTTCTTCACATAATAAGTTTTTCTTACTGTTCTTCAGGGCCTTTGCCAAGAAGCAGCAACAACTAAGTGCCTTAAAGGTCTTGCAGCGGAACTGCGCCGCGTACCTGAAACTGCGACACTGGCAGTGGTGGCGCGTCTTCACAAAGGTGGGCTCCCTGGGCTTCCTTCTGAAGAGCAGCGTCTGACCAGTGGGAACCCACAGGAAGTCCCGTGACGGTAAACTGCTCGATCTTGTCATAGGTTAAGCCGCTCCTACAAGTTACGCGCCAGGAAGAAGAACTTCAGGCCAAAGACGAAGAGCTGTTGAAGGTGAAGGAGAAGCAGACGAAGGTGGAAGGGGAGCTTGAGGAAATGGAGAGGAAGCACCAGCAGGTAAGCGCCCTGCCCTCGCAGAGTCACACGTTCCCTAAGTGATGCGAGAGCTCGCACGCTTAGTTATGAGTAGCTAACCACCCCTAGACCGCCTTAGTTTACGTGTGTTTTTACTCCTTTCCAAAGCATAGGCCTTTGAGATCAGAGGCAGCAGACATGTGACGCCATGCATTTGGTGTTCCATAAACCAAAGTCAACCTTACCTCTTGCATTTTTGCCTTTGTCATTCTTTGGACACCCAGTGGGTCGTGTTTGCCATCAGACATGTGTTCAACACCTGTTTTCAGTGTAACTCCCAGGATTAATTATCACCTTCCTGGACTACTCGTGAGGGAAATAGAAAAAAGTAACAGGATGAGCTAGTACAAGGTCACCACCTGCCTCTACTCCAGCCACAGTGGTCTCAAATCAGTGTCCTTTTCCCAGGCAGGTGTGCTGCCTAGACAGAGCAGAGGCTCCAGAAGTGTTTACAGATGACAGTAGTGGGATCATGATGTTCAAGGCCAAAAAGGTCAACAATAAAGGCCAAAGCATAGTACTTGATACCAAACAGCTTTAGTAGTCGCCGTGAACTTGGTTGCACTTCAGTATTTTCCCTCTCCTGTTTTTCTGTCCGTAAGTTACCTCAGAAGAATGGGCGTTCCCACAACAGCCTAAACTTCGCATTTATCACTCAGGATAACTTGAGACGACAGCAACAACCGAAAGTGTTTTCATTTAGCTTATTTTGCTTTAGCCAAAGACATGTTTGAGAAAGTTTTGCCAGGGACGTTGATATGTTTTTAACTTCCCTTTGCTTGGGGAGGTGTGTTGACCGTCGAAATCACAGGGACTGGTTCTTGTGCGTGTACTGGGGGCAGCCATGGCACTGGACACTCTGTTGTGGTTGCAGCTTTTAGAAGAGAAGAATATCCTTGCAGAGCAACTTCAAGCAGAGACTGAGCTCTTCGCGGAAGCGGAGGAGATGAGAGCCAGACTCGCTGCGAAAAAGCAGGAGTTAGAAGAGATTCTACATGACTTGGAGTCGAGGGTTGAAGAAGAAGAGGAGAGAAACCAAATCCTCCAAAACGAAAAGAAAAAAATGCAAGCACATATTCAGGTACCCGTCGTCTTCCTTTTTTATGGTTTTTGTTCACTTAGAAGTGTATCTTGGGTTTTCCGAGTGGATCTATTGACTGAACAGAAGCCGTGGGTTTGGCTTCTTAATTGCGCTTATGGGCAAAAGGAGTCTGGGCTGTGAGTGCCTACTCTTTTTTTTATTGAATTTATCGGGGTGACAATGGGTAATAAAGTCAGATAGGTTTCTGGTGTACAGTTCTATAATATGTCATCTGCATATCGTACTGTGTGTTCACCACCCCAAGTCACGTCTCTGCTCTTAAAAGATGACCATCATTCCAAGCACACGAGTAGTAGATTTTCTTCAAACGTAGACTTGTTATTCTGAATAGGAATCTTTTTGATGTTCTGATGTGGCGTCTTACAGTATGCAGAGTGATCCAAAGTAGAAATCTCCCAGGGTCTGTAGCTTTTTGTAGGAAAACTAATTTGTTCTTTGGGTGGTCGCCAATCATTCTGCTGCTCACCCCACTCATTAGATAGGCATCTACTAGGTGGTTTGGTTCACAAGAAATACTCAGCACTTGACACAGGAGGAGGCCAGAAATCAGAATAAAACACTCAGGCCCTCCTGGTAGTTACTTTCTTAGAGATACGGACTGAACTCACAGGAAGCACAACTACCTCTGTGGTTGAATACCCAGACAGGTGAGGCGGCCAGCCGGTCCTCTGCCCGCGCCCCAGGGTCTCCTTCCCTCGGCCTCTCCAGGATGCTCTGCGTGTCAGGGCATCTACATCTGCCACCATTGCTCCAAACTTACTTTCTTCCATGTCTCTCCCGTCATTTTTTCTTACCCCATGACTGAATTGCAAAACACAGGCAATTCAGAAATTTGTCAAAACCACAAAAGATACATTATTTCCTTGGCAAATGCCCACTACAGTAAATCTTCTGGACACTTTCCATTCTTCAACATTAACAGCTTTCAAATATCCCATAATAAATTAACAGAATATCACAAAAGTGGTAAAAAGTATATAACTTTAATTTAGCAATTCTAATTCTAGAGTTTATTCTAAGAATAAATCAATGGAAGCCTTCTAATTATCTAACATTGGGGGATTATTAAACCATAGTAATGCTACACGTGATAAATAAAAAGATGTTTTCATAGTATCTTATGTTTTATAATATCTTGATATAGTTGTAAAAGAATATATACAATAAGATCTAATTTAAGATATTTATATATAGCTTTTAAATTTATATGTATGATAGGAAAATACAGAAGATCTAGAATAAAATCCACCAACAACAGTGAGTTTTCCCTGGTGGCATTATCCACAGTTTTGATTTTCTTTTCTCTCTGTTCAAGAACACGTGTTCATTTCAGTGATAAATTTTGCTCAGGTCTAGGCTGGACACCCACCTTCATCTCCAGCCTCCCCAACCTGTTTTTAATAGAAAGTCTGAATCTCAGCGCCTCACAATGAAGCCCTTGCGCTTCTCCACTCCGTGTAGGACATGACACGTCCTTGCAGAAACGGGGTGTGTTTTTGTTCTCGTTTCGTTTTCCAAGACTTCTTATCCTCACGTTCTAAACTACTTTTCTGTGTCTAGCATGTTTCACTGTTATCTCCCTTTTTGACATAGAAACTCATTCAAATACATTCTAAAGATATTCACGGTAATATTGTTACCATTAAGTATGTTTCTTTTTCTCCTGTGAAACCTCAGAGGTTCTCTGACTGCGTGGACCTGAACACCCACCCTTATTGCTCCCTTACTTCTTATGTTTTCGGCCTGTCAGGTTTGATCACAATGTGTGAACCTCATTTGGATTTTGATGTAAGCAAACAAATGTACATTTAATAAGCATTGCTTTTAAGCCAGTAATTTCAGGAAATAGTCACAGAGGTGATTCATACCAACTTTTAATTACCAAGACATGTAGCATGTTCATAGTTCCTTGATGTTATGCATATTTCGCTTTTTTAGTATGAATCACCTCTGTGACTATTTCCTGAAATTACTGGCTTACAAGCAATGCCTGTTTTCGAAGCTTGCCAAACCTCCTCGTGTTGGCTTCTTTCTAGAAGGATTGACCGGTTTGTACTTGAAGCTGTGGTTCACACTAACACCTGTCTCACATAACTGCATTTCGTATTTTGAAAAATACCCCTGCCATTCTGAAAATGACCAGTTGGTATTTTAACATGTGTTCCTTTGACTATTAACATGCGGTAGAATTTTGTGGAGAAGGTGCAAGGCTGACTGTGTGTTCTGCACAAGGACCTGGAGGAGCAGCTGGATGAGGAGGAGGGGGCTCGGCAGAAGCTGCAGCTGGAAAAGGTGACGGCCGAGGCCAAGACCAAGAAGATGGAAGAGGAGATTCTGCTTCTCGAAGACCAGAATTCCAAGTTTATCAAAGTAAGGGGGTGTTTCCATTAATAAGCTAAGTTTAGAATATCAGCATATTCATGTTGATACATTCATTGAAAGTGGCTTCAAACAAAAAATTCTAAGAAAGATTCCAAGTTCATTAACCTTTTAAGTCTCTACCTGGATAGATTTCTAAAGACACAGTAACAATTTAATGTTTTAATACACTCAATATCCTTGTAATCCTTTAGACTTTTAACTTGCACGTTTTGTACGAATGGGCCATTCACCGATGACTTGCGGCCATCCGTTCATGCGTGAATTCACTCAGCGCTGGTTGTGGGAACCCAAAGGCCGGGCAGCTGGGCCAGGCTTGGGGCATCGGCCTTGCTGCCTCTGAGGGGAGTGTGCGATCTGTTGGGGGAGGCGGTGCCAATGGTACCTGTTTTCTAAGTTCTAGCAAACCCTCCCTAGCTGTTACTGTGAGTGCCTTTTCTGAAGCAATTTTTTCTATTCAGGAAAAGAAGCTCATGGAAGATCGCATTGCTGAGTGTTCCTCTCAGCTGGCTGAAGAGGAAGAAAAGTCAAAAAACTTGGCCAAAATCAGGAATAAGCAAGAAGTGATGATCTCAGATTTAGAAGGTTAGTGTGTGGGGCATATGAATGTTTAGATTTTACTCTAATCAGAACATGTAAATAATAGAAAGTGTACGTGATTAGAAATAGTAAGAGCCACATATTGATTGATTTATTAAAATAGGTCTAGTCACCACATATTAGAGCAATAATTATTCTCTAAACAGTTACTTTTTGAATTAGGTCCTGTGATAAAATACATCGCCCTTGGTGGGTATATTTGGAATCTAAGTGGTTTGAGTTTACAGGCCACTGGACTTGTGTGGGTTTAATCTAAACCGTACCTCCAGGTTTCACTTCACAAGGGGACAGCTCACTGACAGAAAACCTGGCAGGGACAGCAGCAGCTGCTGAGGGTCACAGTGCCCCACGCTGATAGCAAAAGTGAGGTCAGGAAATCCTAGGAATTTTTGCAGAAGCCATTATTGCTTTCTTGCAAACAAAGAGAAAAGGGGTGGATGTCGGAAAGCTCACAGAAAACATTCCCTTGGACTGGCAACCACAGGCGGGGCTCGAGACCAGAGAAGCACGCGAAAGGCAGGTGTGCCTGTTCTCCTCGCTCCTGTGTCATGAGCCCGTGATGCTCACTCTCGTCTTCTCAGCATCCTGGTTCCCGCTGGAGAACACGGAAGCATATGCTTCTGTTGTTGTGAGGAAAGCGTTTGAATGGAAGGATCACTGGAGTTAACTGAGGAATCCCTGCAGAATTTTAGAGGGGCTGAGGGAAAGGTGCATAACCCTCGCTGCCCACACTCTGCCCACTCTCCCTCAGTGCTTGGAAACTGCAGTCTTGGCTCAAACCAGGGATTCCCAGGGAAAGGGGCGTGGGGTGACATGACAGGCAGTTAGTTACCCACACTGTCCTGGCCTCTCCAACCCTGGGCGTAGTGATGGACGTGTCACATGAACGTTTCTGATCTCTTCTCTCTAATAGTGTGGGCTCACTTCCCATGAAAGGGCATCCTTAGAATCCACCCATTGTAAGTTTTTTCCTTAACATACCCTCCTCCCACCAATTTATCTTGCCTTCAGTCTGATCGTAACAGGTTTTAAAAGACTTGAGTTATCGGTACAATGTTATCCACACAGTGACATATTTTGAATAAAATGCTTATTGATTTTCACTTCAATCCATTTACATGCGGAGTTTGTTCATATGGTATGTGATTTAGTATGTTGAACATCTTGTGTATTGCCTCAAAGAACGCTTAAAGAAGGAGGAGAAGACGCGTCAGGAACTGGAGAAGGCCAAAAGGAAACTGGACGGTGAGACAACCGACCTGCAGGATCAGATCGCCGAGCTCCAGGCACAGATCGACGAGCTCAAGATCCAGTTGGCCAAGAAGGAGGAGGAGCTGCAGGGCGCTCTGGCCAGGTCTGCTGCCCCCGCGCGGGCCTTTGTGCTGACTGGGGCACTGTGGGCTTGTTTCCGAAGAGTGTCTCGTGCCCAGGTGCAGACGAAGCCCCAGGAGAGTGACACGCCGTTTCCTTGTTGTTGAGTTAGACATAAAACCCTGAAAAACCCAGGAGTACCTCATTTAAGTCAGGGCAGCAAGGAAATCTCATAACCTGTCCTCAGTATTTACACTTGAAAACCATTAGTCATATCATGAAATCCTTGGAAACTCACAGCAGCAAAAATGATTTTGCCATATCATTTTGGTTTCTGTACATTACAGATTGCATTCAGTATGTTTTGTGTTTTTTTGGGTGTAAGGTTTTTTTATATTTAGACCGAGGAGAAGGGAGGGAGAAAAAGGGAGAGAAACATCAATGTGTGGTTGCTTCTCACACGCCCCCTACTGGGGACCTGGCCCACAACCCAGCCATGTGCCCTGACTGGGAATCAAACTGGCGACCCTTTGGTTCACAGGCCGTCCCTCAATCCACTGAGCCACTCCAGCCAGGGTAGATTTCAGTATATTTTAAAAATTTAGAGAAAATCACTTTTCAGAAATGATATCCTCCTCATACATACACTTAAAGCATTGAGTTGCTATTCAGTTCTAAATCATTTGGTTTTAAAATGGAAATCATATGGTAAATATATTTATATCTAAAATTTTCACTTCTTTATAAAGAATGACTCTGGCTACATGGTCATAGGAATCATAGTTTATAATGTATTGCAATCAAAACCCTATGACAAATTTTCCCATACTCTATCACTGTTAGTCTTACTCCGGCCAGATCTCCGCTTTTTCACCTGAGAGCTGGAACTGGAAATTCACGTTCGCCACCACTCACAGTTATATCTGGCAGCTTCCCCTCCCTCATCACAAACATTCCAACCCTTCCCAGGGAGGAAATGTACCAGCATTACAGCACACGCTCGCAGAAAGATGCACCATAGAAAAGGTAAAGTGTAAGGTAGATTTGAAGGTGGCGTGTCTCTTTCTTCACTGTGCGTTCTAAGAACTTCAAATGTACTGCCTCGCTGTGGATAGACTAGAGCGCTGCCCTGAGCAGCGTTCTAATTATAATACCCTTTACTGGAGAGGGGATTTCTTTATGTTAATCATTAAAGTGAGATTGTCCTACCTTTCGATGGAGACATTTAGCCCTTTGGAAAGGGGGCTGGGCTCAATTCTGATTCCAGCTTTGCCGTACCAGCTTTCCGGCCTTCACGTCACTGCCTGCGTACCCCAGGCGTAGCCGGCAGCCCTGTGCAGCAGGGCCGGCCTCGGGCCATCACAGAGGGTCTCCTTGACGGGAGGTGCTCGGGGTCGGCTCGCCTGCGAAACAGGCCTCTGTGCACCAGCCCTGAGCGCTTTCTGCGCCGGTGTGTTTTGACAGGGGTGACGACGAAACACTCCATAAGAACAACGCACTTAAAGTCGTGCGAGAGTTGCAAGCCCAGATTGCCGAACTCCAGGAAGACTTTGAGTCTGAGAAGGCTTCACGGAACAAGGCAGAAAAGCAGAAAAGGGACTTGAGTGAGGAACTGGAAGCTCTGAAAACAGAGCTGGAGGACACTCTGGATACCACCGCAGCTCAGCAGGAACTACGGTGAGTGAGGAAGGCGGCGTGTCACCTGCCGAGCTCCCCCTGAGGTCGGGCAGGAGTGCTTTGGCTTGGCTGGCTCTCTTTAAGAGACAGTGTGCTTTATGTCGTCATTTTGAATACCCTCCCTCCATTCTGGAAATAATGGCAGGTAGAACAGTAACAAAATAGCAGCGGTTGGAAACAAACCAGCCTAAGAGTGAGCATGAACAGCAAAGCCACAGTCAGTGATGGATATCTAAGGGGAAGACAGGACAGACACACACACGCCCACACACACAGAGGACCGGAGGAGTAGATGGGACAGACGCAGAAAGGGGATACACAGGTGGCCAGGCATCTGCTGGCAGCACCCATTGGTGTGAGCGATGATGAGCAGACAGACGGGAAGGGAGGTTCACATTCACGACGGCGAAGAGAAAGGTGAGGCACCTAGACAAAGGCACGTTCGGCCAGAGGCACGTGCTGTCACAGAAGAGCCAGTGGCCAGGTGGAGGCAGGAAGAACGTGACAAGAACAGGCGAGGGAGCACAGCTAGAGAGGTTTCACACAACCTTAGCGTGTCAGCCCGCAGAAAGTCACAGGAGAGCTACAGCCATGAGCGGTGGGCAGAGCGGGTAGAGAGGCCTGTGGCTCTTGCCGGCAAGTAGATAGGGTCCTCCTATAAGCCACCCAGTGTGATCTCCGGGGCTGCTGTCTCAGCCTCCACCAGATGGTCTCCTCCCTCCTCCAGACTCAGGCTGCCAGGTGCGTGAGCCCCTCCCAGGTTGCCTTGCCTGGTAGACAGGGATGGCCACTTGCATGCACATGAGCACACACACACACACACACTTACACCTGCCAGCTGTTGCACGGTGTGAATGATGGGAAGGGTAGCCGGTCACTCCGAGAAGGTGGCTACGGCTCAAACAAGGACAGAGCGGTCACTGATGAAGTCAGGTGTGGTCAGGGAGGTAGGAGCAACAAGGAGGAAGTGCATTGTGGTGGGAGCCTGTGGTGCTCCTCCCCAGGGGGCAGGGCTGTGCTCATCTGGGCACCTGGGAGACCAGCGTCACTGGGCCTGCAGAAAAGGCTGCCCCGGGCGCTGAGACTGGTCAGATTGTGGGTGTCAGGAGTGGCCAGGGGTGAGGTGACGGAGGTGGTGGGCATGTCAAGGACTCACCTGTGAATGTGCAAGACAGCAGCAACATGGAGGGCATGTCCCCAGGGAGCCCGTCCGAGCGGGCGGGGGAGAGGCTCCCTGCCCCTCGTCAGCGGAGTAACTCCACTTCTAGTCGTTGTAAGTCCTGGCCTCTCTAAAATGTGTGCCTTTCCTAAAATTTGGAGACCACTGAACTGGACTTTGTGGAAATATTTATTCTCAGCTGGTCTTTTGAGCACAATAGAAAAAAAGTTCTGATCATTTCTTCCATTTAACCATGGACTCAAACACACACTTACTGATTCTGCCCTGTGAAGAGTCACAAGTGCCCGCGGCTCAGAGGTGGCAGTGTCATGTGCACTTCGCTCGTGCTAAGGACTCAGGTCATGCCCTACCCTGCACTGGTTCTTTCCTGAGTGGTATGTCACATGGTTGGCATAAAAGTAACAGTCCTCAGCAAATCAGACACTCCTCATTGGACTCACTCTTCAGTGGGCACGTGAGCTCTCTTTGGGACTAGGATGAAGACTGGGGGGGTGCGGGGGGGCAGGGGAGGGCAGACCAGTGTGTGTCTTTCACCTCTGCTGAGCTGCGGCTGAGCAGGGCTGGGCCCAGAGACTTGTGACCAGTTCCTTTTATCTGGCTGCGTGCGCCCCGGAGCAGGCAGCCTCTTGGGCCCCTTTCTCTCAGCACAGCTCCTCTCAGCCCTCCGGGGCCACCCTCCACTGGGAAAGGGCAGGGAGTGTGTGCACTGCCCCAGCCGGTGACTGGTTTACAGTGTAGAGTTAAAGGGTTTCCCCGAGTAGAGCACGTTAGCCAGAGTTGTGCTTCAGGACTATGGTAAAGTTATAGTTGTTTAAATTCTTGATGTTAATATAACTCTTAGCAGGGGTGACATTTACCTTAATGGCTTCCGACTTTATCAAGCTATGTGCTTAAAGATGGGGTTCAGATCGACAAATTTAAAGGGTAACTTCTGGTGGGGGTGAAGTTTCTTCTAGTTAAGAAATACCTTAACTGGTTTTTCAAGTTACCCTATATATAATAAATTACAAAAGCATTGGAAAGCCAAATACAATACTAATGTGATCTTCATACCCTAAAAGCATGTTAGAAAAAACCTCAGTTTATCTCAGGACATTCAAAGTGTATGGTCTGGTACCTACTATGTTCTCAATCGGATTCTGGAGCCCCTCTCTGAGCCAGGCATGCGACCCTCCTCCCAGCCATAAGCCACTTCCTGGTAGAGTTGTGGGGGGACATTAGTTACTGCAGCTATATCCCACGAATGCTCGGAAAGGCGCCCGCTTTTTGCCAGGGTGCAGCGTCCTGACTGGTTTGGCCTCTAAGCCCCCTTCAGTCTTGAACGCCTCTTCGGGATTCACCCTCGTGCAGTTTTATGGAAGTGTCTGCTGGTGCTTTAGCGGGCAGTTTGGCATCCGTGTTAACCAGCTCCTGGCCTCGAATGCGACCAGCCTGCCGGGAACAGTGTGAAGCCCCATGGGATGCTCCACCGCGTCTCAACTGCGAGGCAGATGTGGAGTGGGAGCCGTGCTGGCTCTGGAAGGGTGCCCGGTACCGCAGTAATGGGCGCCCCAGCCCGCTGGAGAGCGGCACGCCAGATACTTGTCAAAGGAATTGATGTAATCGGTTTTAAAAAGCAGCACTTAAAAAAATATATTTTTTAATTTCATCAGTCAATTCATTCTGAGTTCCTTTCTGTAAAAATCTGTTTCTCTAGTACAAAACGTGAACAAGAAGTTGCAGAGCTAAAGAAAGCTCTTGAGGAAGAAACTAAGAACCATGAAGCTCAGATCCAGGACATGAGACAGAGACATGCCACGGCCCTGGAGGAGCTCTCGGAGCAGCTGGAGCAGGCCAAAAGGGTAGGGGCCGCCCCCTCTCAGAGAAGGCCGCCATCGGCCAGGCCGCCGTCCAGCCCGGGTCCGTTCCCAACCCTGCACACCAGCCGTGGGCTGATGGAGAAACACCTCATTGGTGGCGCCTTTCTAAAAGCACACGGCTGCTTTTTAAAGAACCGGTGGACCCAGCCACCGTCTCAAATCCCATACCCCTCCCAGGGCCTCCTTTCACTAGTATCGTCCTTCTCCTGATGTCCTAGCTCCAAACCTTGAACATTTCAAAGACTTTCTCTCACTCATCTGCTGCCAGCACGTCGCCAAGCCCTGCTAACGTTTCGAGTGTTCCTTACACCTGTCTCTCCCTGCGTGCCCCTCCCCCACTCTGGTCCCAGGCCTCCATACACGTTGCTGCCACTCCCTTCATCGTTCGCTCTTCTGTGTCTCAGACATGGGCTTTCCACCCGGATGAAACTTAATTCCATTCACCCTCAACCCAAACCCTCCTCGTGGGCAGACTAGCACCCCTCCCCTGTGTCTCCCGGCTGTCCCTTTCCTCACTCCATCGGCTCTTGCAGTCACTCCCCCATCTTCCTCTTCTCTGCCTGGCCACATGCCACCTGTCCGTTTGTACAGTGACAGCAGTAACAGTCACTGAACATTTACATTCATGTGTGTCAGTCACTGCTGAGCACTGTCAAAGGGCACATCAGTCACGAGCACTGCCTTAACCTTCATTACAACCCAGTAGGTTGGTCTCTGCCATTCAAGGATGAGGAAACTGAGGCCCAATGGTGTTAGGGAATTAAGCCAGGGTTGCACAGCAGTAAGTGGAGAGGCAGACTGAAGCCAGGCAGTGTGGCCGCAGAGCCCCATGTAACCTCCATCCCATGTCCCCTGTCATCCCCGAGGTGGCCCCTGCAGGCACCCAGCCTACTGTGATCACCTCCGCCCACACACGCTGCTCACCTGTGCCATATACTACCTTAACCAACAAAACATCTCAGACGGGGATGATGAGAACAGTTACCCTTTGGACAGGCAGGATGTGTCCAGTTTGTCACACCAGCCTGCACTGACAAGTAAATGACAGTGCAGTGAGCCCCTAAGGGTCTGTATCTACTACTCTAAGTAGTGTGCACACGGGTGTTCTTTCATAGCAGTCTTCACACAGGATACAACAGATGTTTCCATTCATTCATTCATTCATTCATTCATTCAACCAGTGTTGGTTGCAGACTCACTACGTGTCAGGCACATCTGACAGGAACGAAAAAGCTGTGTCTCTTACAGAGTGTTACACAAATACTATTTTTCTTCCCGCCTCCTAGTTCAAAGCAAATCTGGAGAAGAACAAGCAGGGCCTGGAGACAGACAACAAGGAGCTGGCGTGTGAGGTGAAGGTGCTGCAGCAGGTCAAGGCCGAGTCTGAGCACAAGAGGAAGAAACTGGACGCCCAGGTCCAGGAGCTCCACGCCAAGGTCTCGGAAGGAGACAGACTCCGGGTGGAACTGGCTGAGAAAGCAAATAAGTTACAGGTGAGCCTAGAAACCCTTTACGTTGGACGTATCCCACAGAGCATATGCTTAGCTTACCCATCTCGTCCCTCCACAGCCAGTGTGCCGCTTACTGCCTGACGAGGGCCGTGCCAAGTAAGCATGTCCAGTGTTAGGTCCCTGGTGTGCATCTCTGTGGTTAATGATATTTAAGAATAAGACAGCATGCATTGGCCTTAAATCTAGTAAATTCCACATTGAATTATAGATGCAGTTTTTTGAATGGTTTTAAGCACAACTTCACATTCTCCATCGGTCTAGTCAGTAAGAGAACAGGAACACTGGGCAAAAAAAGCATACCTAGTATCGTTAGGTTTTGTGAAAACTGGATTTTTTAACGCACTGTGGTTGAAGTGTAAGGCAGTACAGCCTTTTCTAGAGGACAGTTGGGCAATTTTGGTGTCACAAGCCTTAAAAGTATGAATACCCTTAGACCCAATAAATTCTTGTCTAGTGATTCATCCTAAGTCAATAATTGAGGATGTACACACAGATTCAACTTTAAGAATGCTCACTAAAGAAGTGTGTATAAAAGAATCTAATAGGAAGTAGCTTTAATGTCTGAGTTATATGCAAACTTCTATACAAAGAGTAAAAACAGTATCCTCATAATGGATGAGTATTTACTGCTGAGGAGAGATGGGCATTATGTGTTGCTGCCCTGAAAAAAAATGGCAGAGCTGTGTTGTGTGGGACACCCAGACTCAGCCTGTGGTCCTACTCACAGCATGACTGATTACAGGGAAAGGCCACAAGGAAGATCGGTGAGGGCAAAGGTGCTGGGCGCGGTCTTGGGACACCGCGGCATTGTACCCAGGTTTGACTCAGTGCCCGGGTTTCACTTGGGGCTGGTCACAGACGCCCTCTGCCTGACAGACCAACACTCCAGACTCCAGGAGGAAAGCGGGTGTTCGGCATAAACCGCAGCGTCCCCACAGGTGTGTTCTGCCGGGGACCCAGGGCCACCCCACACTTCACTGATTCACTGGGCAGACCCAGGACTCGCCGTACTCCTACACATGGTTTCGGGCCAGCGCGCCGTCTTACTACGTAGGGAATGGCAGGAGCCCTCTCGACATCGGTTCCCTGAGGCCAGCCAAGGGCAGCATTGCAAGCCAGCCTTTCTAAGGAGAACTCCCAGCCCTCCTCTGTCCGCTCTTTTCTGTAGTGCAACTGCGTGCATGTGCACGGCACAGGTCTCGCAAACCTCGGACGATTCGGCTCCTGGTGTTTGTTCTCCCCCTCAGTCCTCACCTCACCTGCTGGGGAGCCTGGTAGATGAGGAGTGTGAGGCTCAAAGAAGCTAAGCCGCTCGCCCCCTCTGGTGACCCCTCGCAGGTCACAGGGCTAGAGTGGACAGGCAGGAGGCACATTGAGGCCAGGGCCTTTCTCCACCACTCTTGCCAAGGCTGATGGAGTGTGGGCTCCCTGAAGGATGCTGCTAAAATGAGTAGAAGGAGAAAGGTCATTAGCCTGAGTAACAGATTTAGACGTGTCCTCTGTGTGCGCTTCCTTTGCTAATAGGGCTAGCGGACAGACTAGGACAAAGGGGGCTCTACTGTCCCTTCTGAGTCCCTCTCCTTCTTATACCCACTGTCCTCGCAAAAACTCGATAACTGATCTTATTATACCTCGGGGGTTTTTAATGGAGGGGGGGGCATATTTTAGAGTTATCATTAATCGAGGAAAAAGAAAAAATATTTTTACTACTGAATATATACTATGAATATTTTTATTATTCATAAAATTTGACCGTGAGAAATAGCTAAGTACTCATGATAAATACATAATACCAGACTTTTAAACTTAGGCAAGCATAGTTGGCAGACTGTTATTATACTAGTTTCCACGTTAGTGACTCTACATGTAACATTCCTTGTGATGTGGCCACCACACTAGCCATGCAGTTACCGCAATCTTACTGACTGGACCCCCTGAGTTAATAGCAGGTTTTTTACAGCTTCAAAAGAACTTTGGACTATGGATACAAGAATTTAAATTTTGAATTTCTGTAATAAAATTTTCAGGTTCTATAAGAATATAAATTATATTTGCCTCCATCCCCACCCTGCCAAAGCCTATGGTCACTGCGTCTCAGCACAAGTACTGCTCATCTTAGAGCCTCTTTCCACAGGACGCCGCTGAGGAGGCTTTGATGTCGTGACAGGAACAAGCCAGCAAGCTGGCTGGGAGAGCCCCGCTCCGCCTGCGGGCTCCACGGTGTTCAACTCCCCGTCCTTTCGCAGGCAGGCTGCTCCGCTGTCTGTGGCGGCTGGTGCAGTAGTGCCTGCTTACTTGGACACTGTTGGGAGGCGACCGACTCTTGATGATGAAAGTCTTCCTCAGTCAAGTTTGGCTGTTTCAAGTTCACCCCGTCCTCCCCCCAGTACTGCTCTTCTTATATTCATTTAAGAGTGCTGATTCTGGACCCTTTTATCTGCTTACGGGCTCATCGAATTTAATCTTTTATTCCTCCTTGCAGAATGAATTGGATAATGTCTCAACTCTTCTGGAAGAAGCAGAGAAGAAGGGCATTAAATTTGCTAAGGATGCAGCTGGTCTTGAGTCTCAACTACAGGATACACAGGTATTCTAGGCGAGGCCGGGGCCTTTGCTAGTAAGTCTACCATTTCTGTAGTCGGTACACCAGTGACACGCACTAGCCCCAGAACTGCCTTCTTACCACCTCCTTCTGGTCTTGCGGTGCACACTTATGTGGAGCTGTCTCGCACTGTAACCAGCCTTGACACTCAGGAAATTTCTGAAGCCCTTGCTTCCTGTGTCTCACAGGCAGGTGGGGCCCGGGAAGCAGCTTCTGCTGGCACCAACAGCGATCCTGCCGTTTGCCCAGCAGCAATCCTATCGCACATACGAGCATTGCTGGCCCTTTTTTTTAAAGATTTTATATATTTATTTTTAGACAGAGAGGGAGGGAGGGAGGAAGAGGGGGAGAGAAGCCTTGATGTGAGAGAGATACCTTAATCAGTTGTCTGCCATACGAACCCTTACCAGGGACCTGGCCCGCATGTTAGGCAGGTGCCCTGACCGGGAATCAAACCAGCGACCTTTCGCTTTTCGGGGTGATGCCCGGCCAACCAGGCCACACCGGCCAGGGTTTGCGGGCTGTTTTCAGTAAGACTGTTTTGTTGTGGTTGAGGTTTCATTACGCTGACCTAGAAGAAGCAGCCTGTTTTGGAAAAGGGTGGGTTGAAGCTCGCTTATCATGCTTTTTAAGCCTGTGTCAAATGATTTGTTAGGGCTGTTTTTAAGTAGGATGGAAGTTAGGTGAATGACTATGATAATGTGAAAATAATGTAGCAACTTTCTTGGAGTTTTACATCTTTTCTTAAATTTGCAAACTTAAAATGGGTGTGTATTTGCCAAGTTCGGGGCTCAGTGCTGGGGATACAGGTTAAAAATCTCAAACAGAAACTTCAATAAGCAGGTAACTGGGAACAAGTCCATTGTAACTGGGTCTTATGCTGTGATGAGGCACATTCTAGTCAGCGAGATTAAAGGAGACAAAGGGCCAGATCTCAGAGAGCGACAGATGTGTGCCTTTGAAAATTTCAAGTCTGAATGTAACGGGAAAGACATGTTTGCATTTACATTTTAGAAAAATTCTTTTGGCAGAAAGTGTAAAGGAGAAGCAGGTGAGGGGGTGCCCAGTATGGGATGTAACCCTCGTGAGAAATGCCACCTCCCTGAACAGGGGCAGGGACTGGGCAGGGTTGGGACGGGATTCCAGAAGGGAGGGACTGCAGGCCAGGAGGGTGCGAGGGCCCGCTCAAGGCTCCTGCCCTGGGCCCTGGGTGGGGAGACAGAGCCATTCCTCCTGAAGGAGTCTAAAGCAATAGTTGTGTTAACAGCTTTTATAACGTCACGTGTGTTTTAAAATCATTATTCATATCACTGGATAGTCCTCAGACACTGAGGCTCTCTGTTCTGTATGACATGGGTTTTTTCAGGAGAGGTGCTTTGTTTTGATGGTTAACGCAACTTAAGTATCGATCTCTTATAAAAATAACAGGAGCTTCTTCAGGAGGAAACACGCCAAAAGCTGAACCTGAGCAGTCGGATCCGACAGCTGGAGGAGGAGAAGAACGGCCTTCAGGAGCAGCAGGAGGAGGAGGAGGAGGCCAGGAAGAACCTGGAAAAGCAAGTGCTGGCACTGCAGTCCCAGGTGTGTCCCCTCGGGGGCTGCAGTGGCCCGGAAGTGTGGACATAGCACCTCATGTCCCCGCTGAGCTGGGTTGCCTCCACTCGATTTGGGACAGTTAATTAGGCTGCACTAAATAAAGCCCATTAAGTGTTTTCTCTTTGACCCAGCCAAACGCCGGTACTTTGCTGGTTCTAATGTTGGAGGCATTTAAAACAAAGATGCAGGCCTGGGTCAGCTGTGTGAGGCTTTAACCCAATCATGGTTTTATAGATTAATTGCTAAGACATTAAGTTACAGCCTAAGATTAATCTGCTCAAAATCACATAGTACTGACTTGTGTTATTTCTTCTCACAAAATTGTGAATACAATGTTTTTCTTTTCTCCTCAAATGCAAAAACCAGTTGAGTTCTTCAATATTGATCTTTTTTCTTTACTTAAAACCTAGTTGACTGATACAAAGAAGAAAGTAGACGATGACTTGGGAACAATTGAAAGCTTGGAAGAGGCCAAAAAGAAGCTGCTTAAAGACATGGAGGCGTTGAGCCAGCGCCTGGAGGAAAAGGCTCTGGCCTACGACAAGCTGGAGAAGACCAAGAACCGCCTGCAGCAGGAGCTGGACGACCTGATGGTGGACCTGGACCATCAGCGCCAGATCGTCTCCAACTTGGAGAAGAAGCAGAAGAAGTTTGATCAGGTGGGGTCTTCACCGCATTTCGGCCCCCAGGCTCCAGGACCAGTGCCTTCCGTCGTTTCGTCCTGCAGAGCGCTGTGTTTGATTTTAGTTCACAGTGTTTTCATATTTAAAAGCAATACACATTACAGCAAAATTGGGGAAATAAGTGGAAAAGCAAAGGGAAAAAAGTGAACGCCCATAATCTTCTAGCAGTGTTCTTAGCAGTGAGTCAGACATACGATGAATGAGAAAAGTTTACATCACTTTGAAAACTGTTTTCAATGTTCCCCGTGCCGTCCGTGTAGCTGTTAGCAGAAGAGAAGAACGTCTCTGCCCGCCACGCGGAAGAGCGAGACCGCGCTGAGGCAGAGGCCAGAGAGAAGGAGACCAAAGCCCTGTCTCTGGCCCGGGCCCTCGAGGAGGCGCTGGAGGCCAAGGAGGAGTTCGAGAGGCAGAACAAGCAGCTGCGCGCAGACATGGAGGACCTGATGAGCTCCAAGGACGACGTGGGGAAGAACGTGAGTGTGTGTCCCCAGGGGCGGGTCCCCTCAGGGGGGCAGGCAGCGCCTTCTCAGCGCCAGGTGGACTGGGGGACGCCTAGCCCGACAGCGACATCGTCTGGGAGCATTTGGCCTGTGTGTAAACGTGGGGTTAAAGTCTTCTGGGGTAAACTGGCAGGGTTTCTGCAGCCCACTCCCAGCGAGGGGCTCTGGTAGCAGCACCTGCGGGTGGGGAAGATTTGTTTCTCTCGCTATCACGGGCCTCCGGGCCCTAACCCGCATTCTGGTGGGGGCCTGCAGACAAAGCAGTTCCTCGTTCCTGAGTCAGCGAGTTGTTACCAAACACGAGCACCACGAGGTCCCTCAGGTAGAGGGAGTGGGGTCTGTCCCCAGCACGGAGAGGAGTGACGCAGGGACTGCCACTCCCTCTGACCTCGGACTCCCCAGTGAGACCCCATTGTTTTCTCTGAAGATTTCAGATGCTTTGGGGACTTACACAGTCTGGAAATTCCTGTGATACTGTTTATCCTTTCACTGCACACATATGCCACAAGAGCTGTGATGGTTTCTATTTACCCTGCTCCCCTCCCTTAATATATACTGTGTTGAGGACAGTGAAGCAAGCCCAGGCCTAGGAATCGAAACCAGGTTCAGACTTGGCTTTTCCACCAGCTTCCATTCTGACCAGGAGAAGCCACTTAACCTCTCTAAGCCTAAGTTTCTCATCTGTCAAATGGGTGTTATACTGGCCCGATTTTATGAAGCTCCTGCAGGTGTGCTTTGAAAAACAGCGTCTTCTATGAAGGTACAGCCTCATTTTCATGGGACCTGGGCTCTGCGGCCACATCATAAACTGTCATTTCTCCTGGGTCTTTCCTACAACCCCTTGCCCAGGGGGCCAGCCCCGTGGGTGGGAAATGGCCCCCGAGGGCAGTAGAGGGAGAATTCCACAGTTGATTGCTTTTTCTTGTTCCGTGTTAGTTTTCTCTAGAATAACTGACGCTCATACATTTATTCCACGAACATTTCTTTCATGCCCATGAAGTGCAGACACTGCTGAGAGTCAGAGGCCCCCCGCCCCACCTTGTTCACATCCTGAGTCTTCTCCTACGTGTCCGTGGGAACTGACGTAGCCGTGAACCACAAGGGGATGCACGGCCACACCTGCACACATCTGTCTGAGGGTTGTCTTGGGAATCAGAGGGACGTGAGGCAGGAGCACTTGGCCCAGAGAACTAGGTGAATGTTTGTGGTAGGGATCTTGATCCAGAGAAAGGTCAGGCCTCTTTTATTTGTCTGTACCCTGCTTCCCAGGCCAAACACACCCTAATATTTATGCTTCCACTTGGGCATTTTCAGCACAAATGATCTTTTCCGCAGCAAGAAAGGATGTGCTGCAGTGCCTGTTGCAGATAGCAGGCAAGTGCCAGCCAGCGGACAGTCTCTGACACCACACTCTTTTCATTGTTCGTCAGCGTTTAAAGATCTCTCAGCATCGAGGCCACCAGAGAACTAATTGGTTGCAGAGCCCATGAGAATAACGAGTCGGTACTGTCGTTGAAGTGGCAGACTCTGCAAAGAGCATTAGCAGCAGCAGCCGTAGAGGGAAAGGGAAGCATACGAGCGGGGTGTCAGGAAGCTGGCCTGGGTGCCTAGCGTGTCCAGCGTGCTCTGTGGGGCCTATACAATAGGAGACTGCGTCCTTGCTAGGCTCAGCTGAGGGTCCACTCTCTCCCGGTGCTTTCTGTGGTTTAGGTTCATGAACTTGAAAAATCCAAACGGGCCCTAGAGCAGCAGGTAGAAGAAATGAGGACCCAGCTAGAAGAGCTGGAAGATGAACTTCAGGCAACAGAAGACGCCAAGCTTCGCCTGGAGGTCAACATGCAGGCTATGAAGGCCCAGTTTGAGAGAGATTTGCAAACCAGGGATGAGCAGAATGAAGAAAAAAAGCGGCTGCTGATTAAACAGGTGGGTTGAAGGAAGTGTGGCCTCCAGAGCGAGAGCCTGTTCGCTCTCAAAGCCCCGTTTGGGGTCAATACCCTGTTCATTCACATTAGAAACATGAACTGAAGTAAAGTTAATGTATTTGGCCACTCGATTATTTTATTCTTTACAATTTAATGTAGTTGGCTTGATTTCCTGTTTCTCAGACAATAGAATGGCTGCTCACAAGCCAGGGAGGTCATCAGCTGAAAAGCCCCCAGTGAGGTCTCAAGGGGCTGTGTAGTCAGATTTGAGTTCTGTGAGGTCTGAAGGTGTGGGGGAGGAAAGAGTCCGAACTCCCGACAGGTGACTGAGCACATGTCTGAAGTTCAGGTCCGTGTCCTCATTAAACTACTCTTTAAAGGAGAAAAAAACATATTCAAATTGTTTTATCTTAAAAAGTTACTAGGCACTTATGATTTGTATTCTTCTCTAAATGTATGCTAAACTTCTAAAAGTTTACTTTAAAATATTTAGTGGATATTTTGACACTCCCTTGGAGTTCATGGTATCAACTCTTAGATTATTTAATTTTCACTCCACCGATGTTTATTATATTAGTCACGGAGTGCTAGATAATAAATGACCTCAAGTTTAGTGGCTTAAAACACCACCTGTTTAGTCACAGCTTCTGTGGGTCAGGAACCCTGAACTGGCTCAGCAGGGAGCGCCATGGGAAGGCCTGACGGGGCTGGGGGTCCTCATCCAGCTGGCTCGCCGACATGGTATTGGCCCCAGACCTCAGCACCTCGCCCCACGGGCCTCTCCAGGCTCCTGAGTGTCCCCAGAGGGAGCTTCCTCGACAAATTGTCCTGTATCTTCCAGTTTTGTTGCTTTACCTAGAACATAAGCTTGAAATCAGAACTCTGCCTTCTTAGTTGCCCTTACAGTAGTCGGTGGAAATGGTGTGTACCAGGTGGTGTTTTTAACGATCTCTCTGAACAATATTCAACTACTCTGGGTTTCTGTTAATAATAACTGCTTGGGAGCAGAGAGCACCCGTGCAGAGGAAGCAGAGCCCTCATGTGACGACAAGCTGCCCATTCTCTACGAGGGGGTCCCTGGGTCTAACCAGACATAAGCCGGTTCTGTCCTTCAGGTGCGGGAGCTCGAGGCGGAGCTGGAGGACGAGCGGAAACAGCGGGCGCTTGCTGTTGCTTCGAAAAAGAAAATGGAAATAGACTTGAAGGACCTTGAAGCTCAAATTGAGGCTGCAAACAAAGCCAGGGATGAAGTAATCAAGCAGCTGCGTAAGCTTCAGGTATGTGCAGCCAACCATCAGTCTTTGGTGGCGTCATCTGGCCCTGCTGAGACCGAACGAGTGTGAGCCATGAACCTGGGGCGAAGCTCTGTGCAGCACCCAGCCTGCCATTGACAGCTTGGCTGCATGTGGTGGCAGCAGGCCACCAAGCTGGCACGCGCCCTTAGCACAGACGCACGGAGCCAGGGCGGAGTCAGCAGGTGGAGCTTCCGCCAACAGGAACAGGCACTTTGGGCTCCGAACAGCTTCGTGTGATGCATAACTAACACAGCCCCTGAGCCGCCAGAGTGGAAGGTGGTGCTGATGCCCCTCTCTTACTGCTGTGAACTTGAGTGATCTTTTCAGTCTAGTTTAATCACCACTTTTGCTACTCAGATGCTTTTCACTCTCACAACGACAAATGGGAATTTCTATAAAAACTACCTACTTGCCAGGATGGACTGGACCCTCTCGTAACTTCTCTGGGGTGGTATTTGTCAGTTGTGACGAAAGCTGTAGAAAAATTCCATCCCTTTGACCTTGGTGATTCCACATCTTGATACTTCACTCTAACAAAATATAAAGATGAGAAGAAATATTCGGACCACAGCTGACATGTTATTTCTGTAGCAGACATGGAAGCTGACAGCCACTTAACCCTGCAGAGGTCACAGTCCAAAAAATGCAGTGTAGGTCATGTGTGTCCCACACCTGTACAAAACACGTTACAACCAAACTGCTTAAACGTTACGGCTTAGCATCAGTCACATACAGATATGCAGCTAGTCATGACCTTGAACCTATGCACCCGATATATGTAACAATATTTAAGAAAAGAGTTTGTTTGTATCTCTCAGATCAGGAGGGACCTCCTCAGGGGTAAATGATGGAGATGTGTGTGCAGTGACAGCAGGCCTTCAACGAGGAAGGAGGTGGCCATGCAGGACACTTCAGTTTATAATCCTGCACACATGTGTGCATAGGTTTTTACATATAGACATGCAGATATACATACTTAGGAAACAGTTGACAGGGGTGTCCAACCTTTCGGCATCTCCGGGCCACACATTAAATACACAAACATGAACGAAAGCTGATGAGCCCCTGGCTGGTGTGGCTCAGTGGATTGAGCACAGCCTGCAAACCCAAGGGTCAAGGCAAGTTTGTTCCCAGTCAGGGCCCATGCCTCGTTTGCTGGCCAGGTCCCCAGTAGGGGGCGCATGAGAGGCAAACACACATTGATGTTTCTCTCCCTCTCTCCTTCTTCCCTTTCCCCTCTCTCTAAAAATAAATAAATAAAAGCTTTAAAAAGAAAGAAAGAAAACCGATGAGCAAAGAAAAGGTTTTAAATAAAGTTACAATTTTGTGCTGGGCCACATTCATAGCCACCCTGAGCTGTGGGTTGTACACCCCTGACGGGAAGTCATCCCTGGATATAGGGTTATGAGTAACTGGTTCGCCTGTGTTTTTTTTTAAAAGCTAAGTACAAACAGTTGTCCCAGAACCGTTTGTTTGAAAGACCATTCTTTCCCTCATTGAATTAGTTATATTTCCTGGATCTATGTGTCTGTCCTGTACAAGCACCACATAGTCTTGATTACTGAGCTTCGTAATTTTGAAATTGGGAAGTGTGATTTCAACTTTGTCCTTTGTTTTCAAGACTGCTTAGCCATCCAGGTCCTTTGCAATTCCATATGAATCTTGTCAATTGCTGACAAAAAATAAGTAAAATTGTAAAAGCCAGCTCAGGTTTTGATATTGTGTTGACTCAATGGATCAATTGGAGAGTATCACCATCTTAATAGAATTGTCTTCCGGTCTGTGACCATGGCCATCTTCCCATTTGTTTAGCTGTTCCTTAATTTTTCTCAGGGATGTTTTATAGTTTTTTGGTGCACAAGGTCTTACACTTCTTTAGCTAAATTGATGCCTAAGTATTTTATTCTTTTGATGATATTTTAAGTATAATCATTTTTCTTAATTTTTAGAATGTTGATAATTAGTGTACAGAAATACAACTGATTTTTTTTATATTGATCTTGTATTCTGAAAACTTCCTGAACTCACTTATTCATTCTAGTTGTTTTTTAAATGAATTCCTGAAGATTTTTTATGTACAAGACCATATCATCTACAGGTTGAGCTAGTTTTATTTCTTCCTTTCCACTCTGGATGTCTTTTGTATCTGTCTTGATCTAATTGCTTTGACTAGGATCTCCATCCGTGTGGAACGGAAGGGGCGAGGTCAGACACACGGTCTTGTCTTGCTGCTGATGTTAGGAGGGAAGCATTCGGTCTCTGACCATGATGTGTTAGGAGGGAAGCATTCGGTCTCTGGCCATGATGTGTAATAGCCACCAGGTTTCATTGACGCCCTTTCTCAGAGTTGAGGAAGTTTCTATTCAGCTTATTGTTTTTATATGAAAGGGTGTTAGATTTGGTCAAATACTGCTTCTGAATTTTGAGATGACTACATGGCTACACTAACTCATTTTTGCTGTCAAGCCAGTCTTGCCTTGCTCATGTAGGTCCTGGTTGGATGGTAGATGCAGTGACATACAAATACACATGGTGTGCAGTTTCTTATATGTTGCTGGGTTCAGTTTGCTTCCATTTTGTTGAGGATTTTTGCGTATATGTTCATAAGGGATATTGATCTGAATGTTTTCCTGTGACATCTTTGTTACTTCTATGTACTTATATATTTACAATGAATGTATATTATTTTTATAATCTGGAAAAATATGTTTGAAAACTACTCCAAGACCTTCTTCCTATTTATCTCTAGGCTCAGATGAAGGATTACCAGCGTGAGCTAGAAGAAGCTCGTGCGTCCAGGGATGAGATTTTTGCTCAGTCCAAAGAGAGTGAAAAGAGACTAAAGAGTCTGGAGGCAGAAACCCTTCAATTGCAGGAGGTTTGTTTGTTTGCTTATTCATCTGTCTGTTCAAAAATATCTGCCCTTGAGATTTCTCCCAGAGCAGGTAAATCTGTCCAGATGTCTTTGTAGCCTTATGTAAGTTAACCGTCCATTTTTAATATGTTGCTGGACCACCTTATTGCCTCAGTTCAGCAAAGTGGTTACACTTGGACACAACTCACAGATATGCCTCTACCCGGCTGGCGGCAGGGCGGTGGATTAGTGACTCCTCAAGCCACTTTCCAGGCTGGTTCCACGTGTGAAGAAAGGAGTGGTGCTTGTGTATTTAGTGCTGGTTAGCATCGGAATCACTTACCTGAGAACTCGGACCTAAGTGATATGTAAGGTTGCCTTGTCTTACACAGAAGCACCACGTGTGATACTTACCCAGAGAAGTTATATTTCATTGCACTTCTAAGTGAATCACCTTGCAACCCAGTGATTCTTTAACGTAGCTTCCATAAGTTCTCCTGGGAACGGACTGGTGCAGGGTTGCATATGGTATGGGATTGGTTATGTCATTGCTAGGCACACAGGGATACATACGTACAGCTCCTTTTTAAAGGTCGCTGAGGTATCAGTGACAGACTAAGAACTGCACGTATTTAATGTGCACATAAACTTCTGTGTAAATGAAGGACTATCAGATTTACTTGAACCTGGAAAGGTAAGACAACTTAATTTGAAATGTTACCAGTTCATATGAGAAAACGCCTAGAACTGCTGGATAAAATGTCACCAAAGACACACATGCAGGTCCAGTTTCCAGAAAGGAAGGGGACCCCCTAGGGGTCAGGCGTGTAGAAGGAGCCGAGAACCAGGCACGTAGACACTGCGCAGATCCGATGCCAGCTTTTGGGTTCAGTCCCTCTTTGTTTTTTGTTTGATTAATTTTTGCTTGTACCTTTATTCCTTTGGATTTTTTCTTGTTCTGACTTCTTGAGTTGGACACTCATTAAATTCCAAGCTTTTCTCTTGTCTATTATGTTCATAGAACACTATAAATTCTGCTCAGAGTACTGTTTCTTGGGGGGGTTTTTTTGTAGTTTTATTGCTTATGGTTAGGGAATATTGAGAGTCGAGGAGCTCTAGGGTCTAGAATGGAGTATTTATAAAGATTCCACGTGCGCCAGAAAAGAACATGTATCGTCAATGAAGTCGAATGTTCCAGACCTATG
Source organism: Macrotus californicus (assembly GCA_007922815.1). Taxonomy (NCBI): domain Eukaryota; kingdom Metazoa; phylum Chordata; class Mammalia; order Chiroptera; family Phyllostomidae; genus Macrotus; species Macrotus californicus. Next base: position 58,756 of record VMDR010002668.1, read on the forward strand.
TGCTTCATCATGTAGTTGGTCAGCGATGTCCCCAAAGGTGACAGGGCTCTGGGGCTCTCCTGGAGAGCTCCCAGGGTGTTACCCAAACACCCTGCAGCCAAGTACTCTGTTCTCAGAAAGCTGAGAGTGTTTCTTTCAGGCCTTCAGACGAGGGATCGTTGCAGTAGGGGAAGAGACTGATCTGGAAAGCTAGCCCTGCCTTCCCATCCATTTCTCCAGTTTTTCTTACCTCAGACAGATGCCTTTGTTCATCTGGGTGGTAGGCCCTAGGGTCCTGTCTTTCTCCCATGGGTCCTGCAACGTGTCTGTAGCACACCCAGCCAGTTGTCAGGAAGCAGCCCTCCTGGGCCCAGGAAACTAGACCCCAGAGGCCAGATGGCAGGGCTGGCGCTTACACAGTGTTTGTTAATCTGAGGCCTTCAGGTCAGGCCGAGTATTGTGCCTGCTGCCATCAGGTCCCAGACTCACGCTCTGTCCCGTGTGTTAGGATTCTATGTGCTGGAACCCAGCCTTTTTGAGGGACGGTGGGCACTACCTCCTGTGCATGAACATAAGAAGCAGGTGCACAGGCAGAGCACATGAACAAACTCCTTTGATGCAGCCTTGCTCCACGGGCATCTTAAGGTGTACTTTTGCCCAATATGGCATCTTTTGGAAGGGGCAGCTAGTGGGAAGAGGCTCTGGACAGGGAGGGAGTCGAAAGTGAGTTTCTGCTGTTGACCAACCTTGAGACTTTGGGCAAGTCCTTCATCTGTGTGGGCCTCGGTTTGATCCATAAAATAAGGAAGATGATGCAGCTCTCAAGTCCTGAGATCTTTACCCAGTTGGGGTGAGAAATGCACCAACAGCTGCCTGTGGAAAATCCTCTTTCCAGGGAAATCTGTGGAAAAGCAGCCATTGGGCAGTTCTTCCTGCGGAGGGCCACTGGCTGGCACCGGACTGCTCCCTGTCCTGCCCCGTTCCCTGGGAGGGCCCTGCAGAGCCGCAGTAGCCTGACTGGCCAGGGCCCCCATCTCCTTCCAGAAACAGGCCCTGCTCACTGCAGAGGCCCAGCTCTGCCCCAGCAGTCCCACTCCACCTACCTTCTCCCCGTGGGACCTGTGATCCTTATTGCACTGCGGGAGCACCTCATTTTCTGGTGCCTATCTAGTTAGTGTACTTAATCTCCAAACCCCACTACCTGTATATGTGACAGATGCTTTCATGACCATGAATTAGTATAACCGAGTCTGCATAAAGTTTGTGCTCCACTTATGATGAAGAAACACCAGCTTTCTGGGGAGGGCAGGAAGATATATACCTGCATCTTAACTTGGAAGGGACAGCCAGGCCCTTACGTAGACTAGGGCTTCCCTCTGCGGACATTTTTGCCTGAGGACGTTGACACAGCACATCACCTGGCTGACCTGTACCCAAACATTCTCTCAGCAAACCAGCCAGTGCAGTTCTCACATCGAACTGCAGTCTGAGGCCCACACAGTGCCTGGAGCAAGGTGGCCACAGCCTGTAGGCATTGCCAGGTTTCACAAGCTACAATCATGGTCTAAACTCATTTAGGAACTTGCCTCATCTGAGCGAGCCCGCCGGCACGCCGAGCAAGAGAGAGATGAGCTGGCTGATGAGATCGCCAACAGCGCCTCTGGCAAGTGAGTCTCCCGGCAGCTGGTAGGACGGGGTGGGCATCCAGAATCCGGTGGCGGCCCCGCCAGTTCCCTCGGGCACCTGCGGTTCGCGCCCCTGGGCTTGCCTGCTGCACTGAGGAGGCCATAGTATTGTCTGGCATAGGAGTCCGTAGTTGGTTTGCTCAGCTGTTCAAACTCTGGAAAGATGAGCACAAGGTGCTGGGCCTTCAGGCTGCCCCCACCACTGCTGGCTGCCCAATGCGGGCAGCTCGCACCTCCTTACGCCCGTCATGCCTGCACTGGGCATGAAGTACATTCACAGCTAACCTGGTTTCCACAGAAACCAGACTACAGACAGACTGCTGATGCAGACTGCACAGCCTCGCGGTGCAAGTCTCCTCTCTCAAATTCATTAGGTTTGGCAAGTAGATTCCTTTGACATAACTTTCCCTGAATGATTGTTCATTAAAAGACATCTTTTTTTTCCAATTAGAAAGTTGCTTTCTCAGACAAGAGGGGTCATCACGGTCATTTCCCAGCATGCCATGATGAGGAGTTAGCATCTTATCTCAATGCACTGGAAAACCAGTGTGGGTTAAACTAGCAATGCCAGGATCTGTTTGTGCTTTTGAAAGCTGCTGCTGGCTGGGGGGAACAGGCGGAGAGGCAGCAGGGAGGTGAGCGAGAAGGCTCCCACAGGGACTCAGGCGAGACATGGTGGGCCTCGACTGGGGTGGCAGGCAGGAGGGTAGAGAGAAGTGGGTGGCCTGTTTGGAAGTGTGATCAGAACTTGATAGATTGGGCAATGGGTGCAGGGGAGAGAAAAGTCGAGAGGGTGCTCGGTGTATAGCACAGGGTGGGAGCAGGAGCCTGCCACGCCTCCGTGTGGTTCTGAGCTGGCACTGAGCTGGGTCCTCCTCACCCCACCAGGTCCGCGCTGCTGGATGAGAAGCGGCGTCTGGAGGCTCGAATCGCACAGCTGGAGGAGGAGCTTGAAGAGGAGCAGAGCAACATGGAGCTGCTCAACGACCGCTTCCGCAAGACCACGCTGCAGGTGGCTCACGCAGCAGCCCGCCACCTGGGAAGGGCTGTGCTGTCCCTGTGGCACAAATGACTAAACCCGCCTGTCCTCCCCAGGTGGACACACTGAACACAGAGCTGGCAGCAGAGCGCAGTGCTGCCCAGAAGAGCGACAATGCACGCCAGCAGCTGGAGAGGCAGAATAAGGAGCTGAAGGCCAAGCTGCAGGAGCTAGAGGGTGCTGTCAAGTCCAAGTTCAAGGCCACCATCTCGGCCCTGGAAGCCAAGATTGGGCAGCTAGAGGAGCAGCTTGAGCAGGAAGCCAAGTAAGAGGTTTTTGATGCAGTAAAACCAGAACTCACTGCGTCTGTGCTACCGAGCAGGGCCGGGCTCAGCCTGTGAGCCAGAGACCAGACACTTGCCTGTGGGGTTCCTGTGGCAGGGGAAGAGATGGCAGGGACAGCTGGAACCAGAGTGAGAAGGAGGAAATGGTGTGAGCCTTCAGGGAAGGCTGGGCTCACTCACCGGTCAGCTCTTCCAGCTCTCAGCTGGTCACACTCTGCCCCCTGGTGGTCTGGGCGCCACAGTTTACGCCTCTCCCCAAAGTCGGTTTTCCAAGTTGGTGGTATCACATGAAATGCTATCATTTGTTGCCAGGAAGAAAAAAGAAAGCTTTTCTTTACCCATAAGGACTGCCTGACAGTTCGTTCTGTTGCAGGAAACTGTTCTGAAATTTTTGAGGAAATGTCCAGCACAGCTTTTGGCAGGCATTGACAAACCTATCGGACCTTCAGAGTCACCCTGTTGTGGGGGAGCTTGGGGCCAGGAGAGCAGGGCCCGCGCTCAAAGCCCAGCACCCTCCCCTACTCGAACCTACTTCCGCTCCACTCTTTCAGCCCCGCTGAGCTCAAACAAAACAGCTGAGGGCTGCTGTTAGCTGTAATTAGCATGACGCACCCTCCAGCTAACTCCACCACTGTCCATTTTTTGCATAATATTTGTCAAGGAATAAAAGGACTTTTTCTGTTTTCAGTGGAGTTCACCAAGTTCCCTCTCCATGAGGAACAATGTCTGCCAGTCTAGAAACAGGGCGATCTGACTGCTGACTACAGAGAGTGGGAGGTCCCCCCAGAGTCAGCTGCTGTCGCCCTGGCATCATAGCGGGTCTTTGTTTTCCAGGCTAACGAGTGAGGTGATTCAGGTGCCCAGCCAAAGTCCGTGTCTCCAGAAAGCCTGCACTCAGTGCAAGCGGCAGGGAGCCCGCATGTAACATTGGGTCTTTAGGTCACTGAAGTGCTGAACCTACACGTGAAGGAACACGCTTTTTCTGCTGATCAGTGCTAGACCACATTAGAGGCCATTCACACTGGGACCAGAAAGGAAAAGTTTCCAGGCCCTGTTAATCTTGATGTTATTCTCGTCAGAGAGGTCCTGGAAAGCACTCCAACATATGTCATCTTCCAGAGGAAGAGGACTTTAAACAGCATATTCCCTATCCCACCTTCACTTCAAGAACTACAAAGACTAATTAATGGATTGATCACCTTCATAGGGAGCGAGCAGCCGCCAACAAACTGGTCCGACGCACCGAGAAGAAACTGAAAGAAATCTTCATGCAGGTCGAAGATGAGCGCCGACATGCAGACCAGTATAAAGAACAGGTAAGGGAAGAAGGTGGGATGGGGTGAAATGTCTCCCACCCTAGAAATGGCTTTATAAGGAGACTGGTGCAGGCTGGCTAAATTCAGAAAATGCTATTTAAAACTCTTAATTCTAATGTTTTAACAAACGTGTGCTGTTTCCACCAGGCACTCCTGGGTGCTAGGGATACAGAAGTAATCCAGACATGGCCCCCACCCCTCAGGGCTCTCCCAGCGTGCGCGCCCCCCCCCCCCCCCCCCCCCCCCCCCCCCCCCCCCCCCCGCAGAAATGAGGAGGAAGAGTGGGTGAGAGCACAGGGTGAGGCCTTTGAAGTGTGAGGCCAGAACTCAATCTCCAAGTTCTCTCTTTCCTCCACTGGAGCATATGCTTCCTGAGTGCCAAGGTTGCGGCCTCCCTGCCAGTGAGTGTCAGTGGTTGTGGCCTCGAACATGCCTGGAATGGCTCCTGGGCACAGAGGGCAGGCACTGTGTGTCGGCTGGGTGGAGTGGTGGGTGCAGAACAGAAAGCAGAGAGCAAACAAATGTGCTGCACACGGGACCCCAGTGGTTTTCCTTGTCTGCATCCAGGCATCCTTCTTCTTTTTAAGTGTCAAGAGAATGTTCTAATGCCCTGGCCAGGTAGCTCAGCTGGTCAGAGCATTCTCCAGAAGGTTGTGGGTTCGATCCCTGGTCAGGGCACACACAAGCAATACAGGAAGCAACCACTGAATGCATAAAGGAGTGGAACAACAAAATCGATTTCTTTTCCTCCCTCCCTCCCTCTCTTTCTAAAACCAATTTTTTTTTAATTCTTATTTATTCATCTTTAGAGAGAAGAGAAGGGAAGGGAGGGAGGAAGAGAGGGAGAGAAACATCAGTATGTGTTTGCCTCTTGCACGCCCCCATCTGGGGACCTGGCCTGCAACCCAGGCATGTGCCCTGACTGGGAATCAAACCAGTGACTCTTTGGTTCACAGGCTGGCATTCTGTCCACTGAGCCACACCAGCCAGGGCTAAAATCAATTTTTTTAAAAAGAGCATTTTAATAAGACGTGGTCAGGTCTACGTAGATAATAGCCTAGGTAGCTGAGGTGGATGGAGCTGAGGATTCTGCTGCCTTTGGCCCAAACCCTTTTCCTTCTCTGCTCCAGTCAGGCGCCCAGCCTTCCCTTCTTGCTCCGCCCTCAGAGCCTAACAGCACTGAGGGCAGTCCTCAGGGGTCATGAGCCGGGCCTGCAGGAGTACGTGCCAGTGTATTTAGGTCACAACACACCATCCGAAACACCCACGCTGAAAGGCACACTCCTGCGGTTGGAGACTGATGCACTGCCGGCTCTTCTGTGTTTTGCAGGAATAGCAATTCCCTTTCAGAATCCCATAGGTCACTCATGAAAAACCTCAAAAGGGTGAAAATAGGGTTTTAAGTTTCCTCTGTAGACACTCGCTTTGCTGAGAATAGCAGGCCGAGCCACAGACTTGAGCGCGCATGCGTGCACACGCTCGCGTGGCTGGCCGGGCAGGAAGCTGTGCGGACACGCAGGGTGCGGTGATCCACGGTCTGGTTTGACTTGACTCGTGTAACTCCCCCAAGATGGAGAAGGCCAACGCCAGGATGAAGCAGCTCAAACGGCAGCTGGAGGAAGCAGAGGAAGAAGCTACCCGTGCCAACGCATCTCGGCGTAAACTCCAGCGGGAACTGGATGATGCCACGGAGGCCAACGAGGGTCTGAGCCGCGAGGTCAGCACGCTGAAGAACCGGCTGAGGTGAGCGGCCTGGGGGAATCTGCGCCCTCAGCTTGCTCAGCTAGCCAGGCCTGTGGCTCGGGGCCTGTCTTTTCTGAAGTACTTTACTTAGACTCCTGTAGAGTTGTTTGTGCTCACTCGCTCTTAAGTCACCTCCCCTTTCCATTCAGGATTTCCGACCTTCATTAGTCCTCGAGGAGGAGAGAAGAGAAACAGCTCCCCCTCGCCCCCTTTTTTAGCCATTTTCTAGTGGACCATAAAATACACGACACAGAGCCTGAGAGCAGGTCCAGGTGTCCATCCATGTTCGTCATCCGTAGTGAGGAAAGGCCCCAGCCTCACCGCCACACTGGGTCGGATGTGCACCAGGGAGGGGGCAGGACGTGGAGTGCTGAACTGCTTTCTCCCCCAGATTCTGACCTGCCCGGCTTTTGTATAGCCAGTGAGCTGAGGATGGTTTTTACATTTATAAAGGGTTAGGGGGGAAAAAGAATGTGCAACAAAGACCTTATTTGGCCCACAAAGCATAAATAAAATGTTTACTCTCTGCCCTCTATAGAAATATGGCCATTGGTCAGCAGGTGGAGCTTGGCCCTGAGCCATCTGCTTCCTTACGTTCCCATCCCAGGCAGCCGTGGCCTCCTGCTCAGTGTCCGCTGTGCGTTGGCGAGGGTGCTAATCCACGGGCGTGGTCGTAGGAGAGGTAGAGAACCAGGGCCCGTCCTGACCATGCCCACCCACCCCAGGTCGTGTGTTCTGAGGGAGGGGTGGAAGTTAGAAGTCACTAGGTGACTGAACAACTTGACAGCCACTTGTTCTTGTGTTCCCACTCGTGTCTACTTTCCCTTCCCTCCAGGCGAGGCGGCCCGATCAGCTTCTCTTCCAGCCGATCTGGCCGGCGCCAGCTGCACATCGAAGGGGCTTCCCTGGAGCTGTCAGATGATGACACTGAAAGTAAGACCAGTGATGTCAATGAGACGCAGCCGCCCCAGTCAGAGTAGTCACAGGAAGCCAGTGGAGGCAGTACAGTGGGACACGAAGGAACTCCCCCGCACCAGCCTGCCGTGGGCCGCCTACAGACTTAGGAAACTGGCAAGCTACGGGACTCCTTCCTGAAAGATCAACTGTGTCTTAAGGCTTTCCAGCCTGCACATACTGTATCCTGCTTCAGATTTAGGTACAATTGCTCCCCTTTTTATATATAAACATACACAAAACATGCCCATTTTAAACAGATTGTCTCATCATTGCATCTATTTTCCATATATTCATCAAGAGACCATTTTATAATACATGTTAAGAAGAGAACCCTTTTTCAAACAAACTCCAGACCCTTGTTGCCAGTCACCGGGTCATTGGGGCAGCCCCGTGGTTGTTGCTCAGTCGCTCTGCATGCTCCTGTCCTACAGACAGGTAACTTAGCTGTGTTCCTGTGGCCCCGACTCCTCAGCCACATCGAGTCTCTTAGAACATTGTGAAGCCTAAACTGCACTTGTATCTCATTTCCTTCGAATAATGATCAACACTGTTTCAGTGAGCAAACTGTGAAAGGGGCTTTGGAAAGATTAGGAGGGTGGTGGGTTGGATTGGGGGGCGCAGCATTCATTTGGGGTTCCCATCTCCCTTGGGTTGGTGGTATCCCCACATCTTGTCATGTGAACTGTCCTTGGCCAGGGCCGGTCTGTGAGTAGAAAGGACAGTGGCCACGATGCAGCTGCAGCCCCCGGAGGCGGCAATCGCGCTGACTCTGGGGCGGTCTCCTGCACCCTCTGGCTTTGCCGGGGCCCTTCCCTCACTTCAGGAACAAGCAGCTGCAGGCTCCTGAGCAGGAGTTAGTGGAAGGCCCTCCCTTGCCAGCCAGACTTTCGTGCTGACCTTGCAAATTCAGCCGCTGCTTTGAGCCCAAAATGGGAATATTGGTTTTGTGTCCGAGACTCGTTCCAAGTTGGTCGATGAGGTTTACAGACCTCAAGAACAGATGCCATCTGCCTGAATGTTGACATGCCAGTGGATGTGAATCCTTTTTCATTTTTCCTCTTCCCTTCCCTTTGGACAGTGTTACAGTGAACACTTAGCATTTCTGGTTGATAGTTAAGCAAACTGACATTACAGAAAGTGCCTTAGACACTACAGTACTAAGACAATGTTAAATATATTATTTGCCTCTGTAACAATTTAATGTATTAAGTTTTGACTGTGCTTCATATCATGTACCTCTCTAGTCAAAGTGGTATTATAAACATTCGGTGACAATGAATCAGTGTTAAATATAAATCCCTGATCCTCTGCAGCGTGCTTGAAAACACAAACCTTTTGGGTTAAAAGCTTTAACATCGTTAGGAAGAATTTATCATGTGGGTTTGGAATCGTTGATTTTACCCCTTTATGAATTGTACTGGCTGTTGACCACCAGACACCTGACTGCAAATATCTTTTCTTGTATTCCCATATTTCTAGACAATGATTTTTGTAAGACAATAAATTTATTCATTATAGATATTTACGCCTGTTCTATTTACTTGGAGGAAAAAGCACCCGTTAAGAATAAACAGACCTCAATAAACAAGAATAAACATGTGAACGTGGAATGTTTTCTCACCTTCTGTTCTCGAGTCCCCTCTGATCTGACTGCAGGTTGGCAGTTACATAGACTTAAAACGCTGACTGCCAGGCCCACTTTTTCTGAGGGTGCTGCACTCCCCAAAACGTGTCAGACGACAGGCTAATTCCCTGGGCAGTCGGCTACAGGTCTTACTCTCACCGGCGGCCTCTCTGTGTGGAGATGCACTGGGAAGGAAGGGGCCACAGGGGCTGGAGACCCGATTGTTAGTAGAAGAGGGAGCCTTTGAGGGCTGCAGGGTTTCAGTTGCTGTTTACTGGATGAGAGTGTTTTTAAGAGATCCAAGAAGTTTCAGACTGTATTTCCAGGAAGCACACACTGAAAGTGATTTGGGGAGGGTTCAGTGATAAGACCCAAGGGCAGCCTCATCAGTGTGGGCCAATAAGGATGGGCCAGACAAGTAACTAAGGGAGCACAAAACCACAGAAAATGCTGGATTTTTTAATTACTCCATAATATTCGTAGGCTGGTGCTGGTGGTACAAGGTATACAGCCAGGCTTCTTGGCAGTGGTGGGAGGAAAGTACTCCGCTTCTCCTGTGTTACTACCATGGGGAAAAAGGTGAGTCGCAGTTACCATGTTCCATGATGTGTTCTGACCCTTACATTCAGGATCTTAGTCCAGGTGTCTGTGGAATTCAGAGGCTGGTATTTCTCACAAAGTAAGAATGCTTCCCACCTGGCTGGTTTAACTGGTGTTAGAGTCACTGTTTCCCAGCTACTTGGCCTACCAGGAGAAGCACATCATCTGCATGGACTGATTTCAGTTCCTGATTCCAGAAATGCCAACTAGAATGAAGCTCTTTCTTTACCAAACCAGATTCGGAGTCTAAAGAAAAGTAGCTCATAAAGCCTTTGCTGGGCATTTAAAGCACAGGGAAGACAGTCCGTGGGTGCCGAACTTTGTGTCAGCCTCAAGCTGGCCAGCTTCCACCCAGCAAGAGTGTGGTTCATCGTTAGAAGAAATCCAGGCCAGATTGAGAAAGCCTTAACGTTCTGCTAAGGTAAAGTTTAGATGCAGTGAGACGGGGGTTTAACGTGGAGTTTTCGTGCTAATGAATACCCTGTCTGCCCTTGCCACACCGAGGCGCTTCCTTTTTAATGCATACACTCCAGGGAGTAACTTTAAATTGCTTGGGCAGGGGTAACACAACTAATGTTCCTAGTCTGACTGGCCCGAGGGTATACTTCTGACACCAGAAAGACTCTAGAACCCTGCCACACTTCCTTTCTGTCACCAAGTTTCCCATCCCTGGAAACTTCAGCTAGGATAAAGTGGAGCCAGAAGACCAAACTGTAAATTGTTCTCGCGGCCAGCCATCCCTATGGTTCTGCCTGTGACTGACCCATGGCCCTGGGTGCCAGTGTTGCCAGAACAAGATTGGGGAAGAGGAGAGCTCAAAGTGGTCAAAGGACCACCACTTCCTGTCCCATCCTGACCCCCTAAAAAAAAGCCAGAACAGGCTATTGGCTGGAATCTTTAGAAAGTGGAGAGGATGGCTCCTCCCACAAGTCCCAGGCGAGACAGAGTGAAGCCTTTGGTTGAGACCCAAGGTGAGTGAGTCCCCATACACAAACTGTTCCTAGTCACTCTGGGAAGTCACAACTGCACCAAATTCTGAACATTTGCTAGAATGCTACTTCCTGTGCCAGCTGTCAGGACCAGGAAGGGCAGTCCCCTTCCTTCTGTAGCCTCATGTCATTTGGGAATCAAGCAAATCATGTGAAGCATTCATATGATGGTCAGAAATCTCATGTGAAACTATCAATAAGGGTATACTGGCAGGATGTCAGTTTACAAAGACAATGTTAATTGCAATTACAGCACCTGTGTACAATACACAGAAAGTGACTGCGTCCCTCAACCCTCACCAAGACTAGAAATTCATGTCTGATTCATTACAACACTGAGGTCTGTTTATTTTTTCAACGTAGCCCAGTAATGGACTTCCTCCCCACTGACTGGATATCAGGAAGCCTCATTCAAGAAGTAAAGCGACATAATTAATCTGTAATCTAGTCTGACGGGCATCCAAGCACAGCACTGCCTCCTTCCAAGTACACACTGCGTAGCTTCTCAGACACCCACGTCCTCACATGCGTAAACTCACACGTCTCCCAATGACCGCCAGCAGGTGGCAGCTGTGATAGGGTTGGCAGGGTAAGGTCAATAGAGCATCAGATCTCACAGAACAGGCGTCAGCAGCTTAGAAGACAATTCTGGAGCCATCGACAGAATGTGCTTTTCAGAAATGCTGTGTCACCAGTGCTCGCCATGGCTCAGAGGACAACGCTGCTTGGAAAACACGGATAAGGACAATTCTAGGTCAAAATGTGGTTCAGAACATCGGAATCACAACGTCAAGTTTTAGGAGTGTCTCACATTTTCCTTTTTGTATGAATTTTGTATGCATTAAGGGTGATATGATAAAAATCTGTCTGAAGTCTAAAAGAGCTCTTTCAGTAAATTAAAAAGTCAAAATAAGCACATTCTAATTGGCACATTTTTTTAGTGGCTCACAAAGTGAAGGTGTGTCTCACCACTGCTGGTGTTTGGGATGCTGTGAACACAGTGTTCTCTTCACTAGGCTGGTGCGGGCGCTGGGGCAGAGCCTGCGGGATGCCTGACTTAAAATTCACTCAGCTGGCCGCCCAGCAGCCAGGGAGCCTCTGCTCTGAGCTGACTGCTCAAATCTCAGAATTTCTCCACACAGGTCTTCAGGCCAGTTTAAGTGATGAAAGAAAATCAGTCTCATTACTTCAGTTTTTTTTTTAAATGAATTTTGGCAACTTTAAAAAAAAGTAGAACCCTAAAGAAGTAAGCCACCCGCATCACTTGAATGTCACTTCTGATTCCTTCTATAGAGCTGTAATTAGCGTGCTCGCTTGGATTGTGTCCTTTCCCCACTTGCCACCTCCGTTCCTGGGTCCCTGCACACGCGCACTTCGGGTTCAACGGCTCTGTGGTGTCCCATTCAGCTGCTCGAGTCTCCCCGGCCACCCCCACCGTCAATCACACTATCACTGCTGAGTCTGGTTTTATTTGTTCTTACTGCCATGGGATATCATCCCCAAAATGGAAAGAAGAGTTTTTATAGCTTATGTTACATCAATTCAAGACTTACACAGACTAATTCAGTGACTCCAATAATGTAAAGGTGTACCTACGCCCCTAAATTCTAGGTGACAATGGGATTTGCTGGCATTTTTTCCTACTTAAAATAACCCCATTTTTCAAACAAGCAAAAGAAAGCAGCGTCTCTCTGTCCCATCATCTAGTGACAGGGAGCAGTAGGGCCCCGAGCCAGTGTGGACACACTCTCTGCCCAAGCCAGAAAAACGGCCGCCCAGGCCCGCTTCCCCAGCACCACCCAGGCCCCCACCAGCAAACCAAGATCCAGGTGGGCTCTCCGGATTTTAGTGGCGCAGCAAACTTGATATCTGATTACAAACAACCCAAAGTAAACAAATTAAATTTCTGTCCAGTTCACACCACGTTTCCCTTGGTGAAGGCCTCCGTCAATTATGTTAGGACACTCCTGTGGGCACGGACAAATACCATGACTCCAAACCGTAACCCACATGGCACAAACCCACCTGGGCCCCCAAAACCAGCCCTGCAAGCTTCATTCTGTTTCCACGTTTGCCTCTTCACATGTGCTACCTTATAAAGGAAGTCTGTTAAATTAACACTCAAGATTATTACTTTTCCTTAACACTTAAAAAAAGGGCTACTGTATTCCCATAGATCCTATTTTTAGTACTCAGGAACAGTCTTCAGATAAGATGCTTTAAGTCATCTTATCCTCCCCTGCTCCCATTTTTAGGAATGAATCAAGTAACATCTAAATTTTAAAGGCCCAGCTTGTGTTCTCAACTTGTTTTAACCTTTGGGACAAATATAGAGAGGAAAACAATCCTTGAAATAAACACTGGAAAGAGAAAACGTTTACCTCAGCATTTTGTAGGCAAACAGAGAAAACAGTAGACTGCTTGGACCCATCCCCATCTGGGCTTATTCCTACCAGAAGCCAGACTGGCTCTCTCAGTCTGAGTCACGCAGGACAAGCTAGGGCCACAATAAGATGCTCCCAAAGCTGTGGCTCCACCCCAGGACACCTCCCCTTCCCCAGAGGTACCAGCTTCCACCTCGGCTCTCAGATGCTAATGGCACTTCTGGGACAGCTTCTGAGAGAAGCACAGTCAACACTCAACAAGCACAGGACTGGAAGAAGAGGGGTGGGTGCACCACCCGCCCTGTTGCAAGGACTGTGCCAGCCTCACCGCTCATTTCCAAGAGCTCCAAGACAGCTCATCTCCTGAGGCACAGGACAGAGTCAAGGCCAGCAAGGCCTCAAGTTTGGAAGGTGGAGAACACAGCAGAAAACAACGCTGAGCTCATTTCCAATCCTGGCTTTTCTGTGAACTAGCTGTGTGAGCCCAGGCCAGTCACTTCAACTCTGGGCCCACCTTCCCGTCTATAAAATGAGCTAAAACCAGCTCACCCTATTCTCAGGTCACCTATATCTAATTTTCCCGTGCCTCACTTGTGACTCAACATCCCAACTTTGGCTTCTGGATCTGAACTGAGTTGGCTGGGTAAAATATCATTTCTACCACTCTGGGCTGAAAGTTTCAATAACAGCCAGGCAAACCTGGGCACTCTGCAGCCCCAGGAAGACAACCCACTCAGAGGCAGGTGGCTGGTAGGCAATCTTTAGCTAAATGGGTGAACAGTATGTAGTAGCTTTCATGCCGGGTAGCAAATGCTCTACCTGAGCAAGTACAAAGAAGCATCTTGAACCAAATAATCCAAACAGCTGAAAACAGGCCAAAGGAGTCAGCCAGCTTCCTCATGAGGTCATATGCCAAGGGCAGCTGTAGGTATAAAAAAACAAAAATATGGGGGCGGCGGGGTCCCCTCCTAAAGGAACTAGAAATAAGCCTAGCGTTCGTGGACCTGGCCTGTGCTCTCCTGGACCCAAAGCAGTGGGTGATGTCCAGTGAATGACCCGTGGGCCTCTGGGACCAGGGCCCCGCCCCTCCACATCTGACTGAGCAATTAACAAAACCACCTGGATGAGATGACCCCAGGGGTGTTCAGCTGGAAAGGAACTGAGAAACCACTGGGGAGCCCGGGACAAGGACTCAGGGCTCCAGAACTCATCTCTGCTTTAACCAGAGCAGCCCTGCTTACCATGTGTTAGACTTGGGGTTCCTGCATAAACAAAGAAGTCTGCTGAATGTTTAAGCTTCTGATCAAATCCAACCCTTCCAATGACTAGGAAAGCAGCGGGAGTTGCTGCCCATCAGGAAGAGGATTGACGTTTTCAACTGCTCGGCCAGCACAACTGGCTGGACACAGCACACGCGGCTGCAACATCTCTCGGTGAGCCAGCCTACCGGAAAATCTCTAGGAACAACTAAGAGAAGATATTTCTGCCCACACATTAACAGACAGGAGAATTTTTTAATGTATCCTACTTAAAGTTTCAGTTTCTTATTCACCTAGGAATTGGATTCACTTCTCATTTATTTACAGTTTAAAACTACACACTATACTGTTACACTCTTTGTTACAAGCAATATTCAGGATCTGATACATTTGTAGACTCCATTTATACATTTCTCAAGTCCAGTCGCCTTATGCTTTACTACCAAACATCTGGCACCTTCTCTCACTTGCCAGCATCAACCTAAGGGATGAGGAGAAAAGCCCTGACCCAAGGAACCTCTAACCCCAGAACACCAGCGCGTGTCATGAAAGGCAACACAGCTGACGGGCCTGCTCCTGGACCCATCGTGGTTATCCTGAGACCTAGCAAACTGCACCCCCAAGTCCCAGTCCTTCCTCCCAGGTTTGCATGAGGGTTCGGGGCCTCTCTCGGGCTGCCCCTAGAAGTCACAATGAGGAGGAGAAACCAGCACCGAGAGACAGCTCAGTGCATCAGACATCTCCTGAGGCTACGGCCCACCCACATGGCCCACGTCAGAGCAGCAGTGGCAGCCGAACGCAGCTTCGTAACTCCACCTCTTCTCTTGCAGGATGGCAGGAACGCAATAAAGCAACCTCGATACTTTTTTGTGTGAAATTTATTTCTTCCACATTAAAAGATTTTTTTTGAGGGGAAGTATTTTCTTCTTTTTTTAACCACATGATGATCCTATACAGCTGCCCAGAGTAGGACACCATCATAAGTCATTAACATGCCATATGAGTTCTGAATAAATAAAAGCTACAAAGCCCAAGTTATATACAAATATCTTAGGCAATAATGTTTACAAACCTATGTACAATAAAACAAATGTAAACAGTAAACGCAGCATGAGAGCAATCAAAGGACGCACAGGGACAGCCACTCACAGCCAGTCTGCCCCCCCGGAGCCGGCACCAGCCAGCCCCTGGAATCAGGCCACTCACTCCTTCCTACCTAGGCTGGAGAGGCCCTCAGAGGACAAAACAAAAATGCTGTGAAGCCGTCATTTAACTGAAGGACCAGAAATGCCACCACCTCCACCCTGGTCTGAGGCACCCGGAGGAGGAGGGGACAGCACAGAGGCCCAGCCCGGTTTGTGCCCAGGCCCCAGAGGCCCCTGCTCTAGGGGGCAGGTCTACGGGATGACAACTGCTAACGTCAAATCAGAAGGTGCAGCAAATGTTCCCTAACTCAGTGACTTTCCTGACTGCCAGCAACAGGCCCAAACTGTGTGGGGTGGAGCCGGGGGACACATGATCGTGAGCACTGAGGATGCTCGGGTGGGAGCTCAGGAGGGCACACGTTGACCTGATTTGGGAGAGAACTTCTAGAAGATTTGCAATGTCCTACAAACAGCTAAACCCTATCAGTACTGCAGGGTGGAGGCTGAGGCAGGTGTGATGAATGGGCCCTTCTGTATCCGGAGACCGAGTAATACACGTGTGTGTCAAGGTGCGACCCACGAAGTGCAATCACGTGAAACCAACGGCACTGCGGCGAGAAGAGAGAACAGCCAGTACCGATACCGCGCAGAGCCCGGGGCCGGGCCGGGCCCAGGCGCCGAGGGGTGAGGCGGGGATGTCCTGGGTTGGTGGAGGAGGGCAGGAGCCCCCACCTGGACGCTGAGCACTCACACACTGAGAGGCAGCATACCCGGTGCCGACGAGGGGCGCGAGGAGCCCAAACCAGGAGGAGGAGGAGCTGGGTCAAAGCCGTTTACTGCCCTGTGGGGGTGACCAGAGTGGAGAAGGGAAGGGGGAAGAGAAAGAGAGACTGTCATTTAAAAATCACTCAACACACAGCAAGAAATTCATTTGTTCTCTAAAACTATTTCTCTTCCTGGCCCGCAATAGAACCCTGACGGCCCAAGCGAAGAGTGGCTGCCTAGGAAGCGTGACTTGGTCAGACTTGAGGGTTCAGCGGTTGTCCCTGGGTAACAAGACTGGGCTCTATTCTCGGCAACTCCTCACCAGCCACTGCAGCCACAGGCTGGATTTTTCCCACAGAACAGGTCTGTATGTCTGCCAATAGGGAACTAGCTAAAGCAGGAATGGCACAAGTAAATGATGAAATAGTATACAACCATTGAAAACACATTCCACAGAGCTCCTCAACAGCTTGGAAAAATACTCAGAATGTACTTAATGGTAGGTAGAAAAAGGCTAGCAAACTATGTGTTCAATGATGTGAAGAAAAACACGTAAGTAGCATAGATTCCAGATTCCAGACTACAGACGGGCACTACTATCTATGTAGCTAAATCTAGAACATGTGGGGATCCTCACACATACACACACACACATATATGTACATAAAATCACATATATTGTAAAAGGAAAATTTAACAAGTTACTTTTCCTCCTTCTGAGGTTATAGGTAAATTTTGTTTACTACTTTATACTTTTTTATTGTTTTCCAAATCTCCTACAATACACATAAATATCTTAATGAAGGGGGGAAAGTAACTTTAAGTTGTTAAGCAAGCAAAGCCAGATGGTAGGCTTCTGTGATGACTGATGAGCGGCCAGCCCAAGGAGGACCCAGCCCCCAAGCCCTGCAAGGAAGAGCAGCCCCAGCCTCAGCCCCCACCCCAGCCCCCAGCCCCCAGCCCCCAGCCCCAGCCGCCTGGCAGCGCAGCCACGGAAGCAGGGAGGGAGTGAGAGCAAGGCCTGGACCCTCTCTCAGGAAGCCACCCCTGCCTTCCCATCCTGAAAAACTTCCTAGGAAATGCCATCCCACCAGCACTTTGGGCAATGCAGCCAACTGCAAAGGGCCACACTGCACCACACTTGCTCACCACTGTCCCCCCAGCCACTCATCAGAGGGGTCTAGAGAGTTGAATGTAGACTCATGGGGAGTTTCTCTTACCAAAAACACACACATTTTCCCCACAAAGGGAACTGTTCTGTACACTGAGAGGTGAGTGTAACCTCACAGAGGAACAGGCATGCAAAGAGCTTGACCACTCTGAAGAAACAGAGTTAATGCCTGAAGAAACTAACCTCAGAGGATGGACTTCCAGTTTGAAATCAAGCCTCCTACACACAGGCCAAGAGCAACAGGAGGGACTCTGACAGGTAACTGCTCCCTGCCATGCACTGTCTTACCTCAGTGACACACGGCCAGGGTTTCCCCTTTATGGGGTTGGAGAGGTCAGATATTTGAGCCTCATCGCATTTGAAAACTTTAAATCATCCCTCCCTATGCTCCCAAGGCTTATGTCGGTGCCTCCTCTGGCTCCTCATGCAGCTTTAGGACCGAGAGTCAGCATTTTCAAGTTACGTGCATCTTCAGAGAACATAAAGTTCATCCCCACTGTTGTACTACTAAGAAATCCAAAGCAGGAGAAGGTCCAGCCATTCACTTGAGTTCACCTGTGAGCCCACCAATGGGGAAGGAAGGCTCATGACCTGCCTCCAGGTGTCCAGGCCATTATCCTTTCCCAGAATCCTCCTGGCCAGAGGACACCCAACAGCCCTCAGTGAGCAACCACTTTGGTACTCCCAGTGCAGGTCAGCTCTAATGGGAAAAGAAACAGTGCAATCCAGGGTACAAAGGGGAAACGAGAACCCAGGAAGGCCCTTTCTCTGTGTGAGTGCAAATGGAAGTGCTGGTTTGCAGGTTGGGCAGAACAGAGAGAGAATAACATTCTGCTAGGTCTCACCCAGCACTTCTTTTCTGAGTCAAGAAGTGGGAAGTAAAAGACTCAAGGGAGGAGAAAGCTGACCCCAGAGGTAGGACTGTCAGTCTGGTGAGGTCCTTTCAGGGAACTGCCAAGCTGCAAAATGGGGCAAGGTCTGGGAGAGAAGAAACACCTCCACACTCACCACACAGCAACAGAGTGAAGGGAAACGTCCCAGTGGACCACACAGGAATGAATGGAAAGAGAACAGGCAGGGATGGAGATAAAGATCTGGGAATCATCTATGCAAAAAAGGTTACAGACACTATGAAATTCCATGGTCTTACACTGAAATCTAGTTCAAGCTCTGAAAAATAGACAATCCAGCTGAGAAAAGAAACTAAGGTCAGCTGGAAAATGGCAACAGGAGAAGTAAAAAGGGGAAAGAACCAAGGCACATGTAGAAGCTAGTCAGGACAATCAATCGAACACGACACAGATAAAGTATGGCCACAGAACCCATCAAAGAAGTGGGGTCGAGCACACCTGAGAAGGCAGCAGAGCTAAGCATGAGTGGGCTAGAGCCAAGTCAGGAGAGCAGGCGGGCCACTCCGCACCCTAGTCTCCCTAGTTAGGTGGGTAAATGGAAGACAGCACACTCCAACCAGCTGCAGTCCCCCCACCCCACCAGGCTCTACCAACTGAAATGTACCTTTCTGAAAACTGAAAAGGCAGGCATCTACCATTCCAATGTACTTTGAGAAACAAGAGTGACCACAGAAGGGAGAGACCCCACACAGCAAGTCTCCATAATCATTAGTTCCTGCTTTGAAATAACAAGACACATCAAGTAACAGGAAGAGCCCCAGTCCCACGAAGACAGTCAAATGTGGTCCCAGGGTCTGCCAGTGAGCCCACCCCCCGCCCCCAGCGTCACCACCACAGCACCTGACCACGCACCACGAGTGCCCCAGAACCTCTACGACTAGTGAGTGTTTGTTTTGCGCAGCTGAACCACTGGTAACTGTATAGTCAAGTCAAACAGGAACGTGAAAGCTCACGTATGAGCTGTAAGTCGGTTAAAGCAGAGTCAGCCCCATGCAGTTAGTAAAACCAGTCTGTTAAAGTGTCTTCCACCACACACCATGATTGAAAAAGAATGAAAAAGAGCACAGCAAACAAATTCAGTTACCCATGAACAATGTGGGAAATATGACTTTTTCTTGCCTAATGAAAAAAAAGGAAAAAACATTAAACAGCAATACAAATACTGTTTTCACAACATGCCCTAAAACGAGCATATGCCCATCTACCACACAGAGCCCCCCAAATCTAACTGGTATACAAAGTCAGGGTAAGTGATACATAAGGAACTAAGTAAAAGCTTTGGAGAAAAAAAGAATGTTTTGGAGAAAACTGAAGTGCCCACACCACACAAGAGTTTGTGTCCTGCCAGGTGAGTGACATTAAGGGCTGTGAGTGGCTGGAAGAAACAGAGCAACACCTGGGAGGGAGGCCCAGCCAGCTGCATTTTTGGAACTCACAGAGTAGATAAAGTCCTGATTCCAAGAAGCCCTCACATAACCAGAACTTACAGACGTTTTCAAATCCCACAAAGTCAATATACAATAATAAAGTTTTTAATGCAGTGACGCCTCACTGCACCTGCAGATTTGGAAGGAGGCGGGAGGGCGGGGTGTGCATGTCTATTCCCACGCATGCGTGCGCGCGCGCGCACACACACACACACACACACACACACACACACACGCACCGGCTTTGAGTCACCTTGCCCCGAACAAGGCCCTGCTCAGTCTCCGGGGGTGCTAGGAAAACTGGTGACATGCTACAGACACACTCCTTGGAAGTGAGACGTAGGGCAGGTGCATTCTAGAGCCACAGGCTTTAAAATGAAGACTTCATCTCACACTGAAACTAGAGGCCACACATAGTCTAAGAACTGGCATTTCTTCTTTTAACCTGACAGATTTAATCATGGAGCTGGGGGTTAGAATGTTCCCCGTTCCTTGTGCAGCTGGCGGGTAAATGCCACCATGGTTCTTATCTAGCCAACAGGTCTGCGGGAAGAAGGGCCAGAGGTAAAAAGCCAGGTAGGCCACAAGGAAGGCAGAATCAAAGTAAAGCAGCAAGGACGTTAAGAACACAGCAAAACCTATAAAAGAGAGTTATCCTCAGGAATATGGCAATTAGACAAATGCAGCAAAAGCAGTAGGTTAATATTTGAGTGTGCATATACAATGCATTTATTATGTAAGCTAAACACCTGAGCAAAGACCAACCCACAAAGCGTATTTAATTCTTAATAGAAACAATACAGTTAAAAATCTGTACTATTTAAGCCAAAACGAAATATCTTCTATAACTTTCCATCAGGAAGTATATTTCCAGGTGCATTTCAGGAAACAAAGTCTACACCCGCATCCAGGCGCTTCTCGGGGGTTGGGGGCACTCCACAACAGTGGCCAAGGCTCGCGCCTGCTTCCAGCTTACTCTGAATCCTACCGAGGACTGGGCTCACCTCTGGGCAATCACTGCCCTGGTGCTCTGCTTCAGGGGTCAAGCAGAAGCCAGTCTCTCACGAAGACAGGAGCAGTGAGTCTGACTGACCATATTATCCCTCCTTCATCAGGACTATTCTACGGATTTGCTACATGCAAAGCCATCTGTCCAACAAATCCATTTCTGGTCCATGCCTGTTCTCATATCATAAGGTGCCCAAGGCAAGAAATTGGATTCCAGATAGAAACTAGTAACTACTCTATTGGAGGTCATTAC
Source organism: Macrotus californicus (assembly GCA_007922815.1). Lineage (NCBI taxonomy): Eukaryota > Metazoa > Chordata > Mammalia > Chiroptera > Phyllostomidae > Macrotus > Macrotus californicus. The sequence continues at coordinate 79,295 of VMDR010002668.1, forward strand.
AGGTTGCAGGAAAAAGTAATTAGGCACTGTTTCTAACACTCAGGAAGACTACCCTTAAACTTTCCCCATATTGTTTGAGGTAAATGGCAGTTTTAGTGCCAAATACCTGTTCATTCCCTTTACTATTATAGTATAAAAATGAGCATCCCTCAAGGTTGCCTAAAACTCCTAAACCTGAGCAAAATTAATTTTATACTTACTCCCCCTGAGGAATCCCAAAGGTTAGAATAAAGTTCTAATTTATATATTAATGTTTTAAAATGTGCTCCTTAATGAAATATACACATTTCAAGGTTGAATGATCTAAAGGAAGAGAAGCCAGAACACTCCACTCCACAAGGGTGGACACAGGAAGCTTTTTAGAATGGACTGGATACCAAATCAGGTCCTCCATAAATATGCCACAGTTTTTAAGGAAAGCAGAACATAGAAGCTCCTTTAAGAAACTGATAATTTCTAGAGTTGTATCTGTATTGCTTTCACAGAACAAGAATGAGCAGCTTCTACAACTCTGAACAGAGACAGAGGCAAAGGGTCCCGGTGCCTCAGGCACTGTTCTAGCACTAGGTACGTGATCAGCATCCCCAGGCCACAGGTCTAACTAGCTACCTGTGTTAAGGCACACCCATAAAGGAGTACAGCGATGCAATGTTTTATTTTTTTTTAATTGAGGTAGGGCAATATCTACTGACATAAAGAGATACTGGCAATACAAATCATGATAGGCATGTTGTGGAACAATATTTGAAGTATAATCCCACAAATTTTTAAAAGCATAAAGGTACATACAAATATGATTTTACATGCTTAGAAATAACCGTAAGATGCAAAAAAGTGTGAAAACAAAAAACACTTTTTACTTCATATACTCCTATACCAACTGAAATTTATTTGTATTAAGAATATACCACTGCTTCAATCTTAAGACATTTTTAAATTCTAAATTCCTCAAAAACCATCTTCACATCATGCAAAAGCTGTATCTCCTAAACTACATTTGAAGATTTTTCTAAAATCTTCAGACAGAAGGTTTATTGTAGGTTTACATATATATATATGATCATAGTGTTTTCTTCCACCTTTAACAAACACAGGGGGGCAAAAGAAGGTTACAACTGTGAGTATGTGAAACACAGTTTGTTCCTGAATTATTTATTATTGTATTATCTCTCATACAAACAACTGTAAACCTACTTTTGCCCCAGCCCGCATTTGCTAGGAAAGTCTGCCAGCCTGTAAGCACCTTGAGAACAAGGGCTGTGTCAAAGGCATCGCTAATCCCCAGCCTCGCACTGCTACCTTTCAAGAGTCTGCTTCCTAGGCCACAAGTTTCAGAGCCAGGGTTACCAGGGCAACAGACTCCATGGGGACTAGAAGACAACAGATTTCATGTCCCCTGAGACTTGAATGATAAGAGGCTTCAGGTAAATTTATCGAACTGCATTTACCTTTTCAAAGCTTGAATAAGCTCACTTAATAAATGTGTAACTTTACCACTCAAAAAAAATGATTTAAAATTCCCAAGACTTACCCTTTGTCGAAGAAAGACGTATGCCCTGATCTAGAGAACTTTGTGCCGTTGCTATTCATCACCCCACAGTTAACATTCCCTGACATATAGGATTTTCGTGATGCTTGGTCCTTTGCAAAATTCCTGCAAGCTGCTAATTTGGATTCTAAAGCCTACAAAGGGAAGAAGGAATGATTTGGTTGTCAAAACAGTATCTGCATATAAAAATATGCATTTCAAACCATTTCTATTTCATGACTCAAACCTTACTCTCTCAGTTAATAATGAATCAATCACCTTTCTAGTAGGAAAAGGAAATGTTTATGCTGACTCCCTTTCTAATGAGCTCACTCATTGGAGTAAATAGTTTACTTATTCCTCTCTATATTACTGAAGGACACAAATAGAACCCTCACTCATATAAGAAAACTGTAGCATAAGCAGGCAGAGATGGATCCCAGCTGTCTTGATCACATCGCATCCATGATGCCTTGCCGAGTTGTGCACTGTTCTGTTAGTTGGCTAGTAGTTGGCTAGTTGGGGTAGCGGGGCAGGATGAGTGTGGGTGTAGAAGGGGGCTGTTTGGGGAGCAACCACTAAAAAGAATACCAAAATATCACTTGAGAATTCTTTAAAGCAGCCAATTCTTCCCATAGCATTTCAGGTTAGTTATTTCTAATGCATTTGAATGGATAAGAGTATTTACAACACCTCATGTGAAGTTAAGAGTTATTCTGTTTCTTAGAACACAGTGTAATGTCTAACTGATACCCATTGTCTACAATTAAATAATTCACCTGAAAATGACACCAGGCCTTCAGCACTTACCTCTAAATTGGTGCCCTCCTTAGCACCTGTCACCACAACACCTGGCCAGTGCCAGGCTCTACAAACAGATGACATGAAGAAGACAGGAGTACCTCATCTACTTCCATCACACACAGACACCACCAACCCCCCCTTTCCCATAAACAAACTCAAACCCCTCTCCCTGCCAAAAAAAAAGGCAAAAAATAGTCCATTTCTATTATCCATGACACCAAGGGATCAGGAATGAGATTTAAATAAGCACCATTTCAGCAACTTGTTGTATGTACACATACACTGTAAAAACTGAGAGCCATAAATTTCCTATGTTCAAGACACTCATTCATTCAAACAAGTGCGAGCAGCGATTGTGTAGCTGGCACACGTTGCATCTGGGACGTCGAAGAATCGAAACACTAGGAAAAAAAAGAAAAAGGTATACAAGGAAGCTCTGACACAATACAAAAAACCTGTCATGATCTTGAGTAAGGACGAGTACTGGGTCTGGCCCGCGAGAGAAGAGTGGTCTAGAAGTCAAGACTTAGACGGTATCTGCACCTGGTAGTAGGCAAAACCACAGTTGCAAATAAGATGATGAGGAAATCAAAGACAGAGCTCTGAAAAAAATCAACAATGAAAAGACAGGCAGATTAAGACCCAACAAGATGGCAGAGGAATGGGCAGGGAGACAGGAAGCAGACATGACACAGCATCAGAGGAGCAGAGGAAAGAAGGCATTCCCCACCCCACCCCCCAAAAAATTGGTGTTGAATATTTCAAATAAAATCAGGACAAAACAGCACCCACTGTATCTGACAGCACCGAGATCATCAATGAGCAACTTTAGGGGAGAGCAGGGACAGAGCCCAGGCGAGGACGTCTGGGGAAGAGCGCATGCAGGCAACAACACTCACAGTAAGTGGAGGCATGCTTTCAGAAAGCTTGGCTGGCAGAGGAAGAAAGGAAACAGGATGATGGCTAAAGAGAGATGGAGGGTAAAAGGAGAGGAGAGCTGCTTTTACTTTTGCTTTCTAAGATAAAAAAGTACATAACATGTACTACAGAAATATCACACACAAATATTAACATACATGGAGTAAACAGCTAGAGACGCAGGAGATGTGAAGATGAGAAGTCTGGAAGGAATGGGATCCAAAGCACAGAAGGACAAAATTGGCCATGGACAGGAATGATATTTTTACCACTGAACTAAAAAGGACGAATACCTACAGAGGTAATAAATAATAGGAGAATAATAAAAGAAGGAAAAAGAAGAAAACAAAACTTTAAATCAGATAGCCTTGACTCCTCAGTGGAAGATGGTGCAAAAGGAGGCATGAGGCCTCTGGGTAGTTCTAGTCAGCGAACAGAGGAGCGCACAGAAGTGGGGAAGGAAACAGTCATAAAGTCTGCAAGAGCTGGAGGGTGAGCAGACCAGAGTTTTGAATGACATCTTAAGACAGGCTGTCAGCTGAATAGGTAAACCATGCAAGGACTCCAAGTTCAACTTTCATGCACCATTTCCGAATAGTTTACTTATGGTACTAAAGCAAAATAAGTAAGAACAAAGAAGGATGACAACTTGGGGTTCCAGAACAGTCGGTACCAACCCAAGGGTACATAATGAGGAGAAATTCAAAGATGACAGCGGTGCAGCAGCCCTATAAGCGTATCAGTTTTCAGCATAGAATGTGAATAAGAAGCTGGAAGGTCTGAGCTATTGCAAAGAGTTTATTTTTTCTATTCACAAAAAGAATCGAAACACTAGGAAAAAAAGAAAAAGGTACACAAGGAAGCTCTGACACAATACAAAAAACCTGTCATGATCTTGAGTAAATGATAAAGAACAAAATGCTTGAACCATCTGCTGAGCCGCACGTGTAAAATGACCCGAAAGGCCAGCCCCTCCTCTGGGATTATGCAGGCATATGTACCCGGGCGTGATATTGCAGATGCCACTGACTAATTTTCAGTCTTCAGAACCAACCAATGAAGAGTTCAAGAAGGTACAGAGACACACACAATAAGGAGTTGAGATACCATCTAACAAATTCAAAAACAGATGTTTTATATTTAAAATTACAAAAAAAACCCTAACAAGAACAAAAAATAAAATATGGGGAGGATATAAGTTAAATTCATCTTTTTGCTTAAAACTGGTAAAAGTCAAAATACAGAAAAATAAACACATTTCAAGCTATAGAAATAAGTACCGTAACTCTTACAACAAATGGGATAAAAACTACTCTATGTACTATGTGAATGACTTGTGCATATTACTCTTTACAATAACTTTAAAATACAGTTTAGAGTTAATCTGATAATTAAAAATAATTCTGTAAGCCAGAAAAGGTAAACAAGGGACCTGTATCTTGGCCTCTCACTTCTTCTTCATAGAAAGTATAATGCAACTTTTTTCAAAAAGTATCTCACACGAAAATGTAAGTGAAAGGGGATTGGATGGTGGGAAGTTTCAGGGATAGATTACTGAAAAGAGAGGTTGAAGTCACGAGGGAAATAAAAAGGGGAAATGACTAATGCTAACTTGACAGTGGCTTAAATCCAAACAGTTATATTAACATTATTGTTTCCGGTGATCTGGATGAAGGAAAGAAGTCCAATTTCTTGACTGATCCAGATGGCAGGTCTGCTCCACGGCCAAAATCACCATGAGCAACAGTAACAGAGCAAGCAATCTGTGGGATCCCAGATGAACAGGAACAAAGAGCAAGAGATCGCTAAGAAAAACAGAGTACTACTCTCCCGATAAGGTCAAAGAGTATTATACAGAGTAAAAAACCGAATGCGCAGAAAAACAAGTTTAATGCTTCAAAAGCCAAACTGCTCTGGAATACAAGCTGGAGCCAAGGAGATGGCGCTGAAGTTGAGGTGGCCAAGGAGCAGGCAGATGCCACAAAGAGCAGCAAGTCAGGCCACAGGCTGTGCCAAAGGCCTGCAGAGAAAAAGGTCAGGGATAACCAGGAGGATGGGAGACAACGGCAAAGAACAAGATTAGAGGTATAAGACCTACAGCAGGAAGCATTTTAGAGAGAAAATGAAAGACTCGTGGTCTTACAGAAAGAGCCATGGGGAGCACGAAGAACTCCCAGTGGAAACTTGGAGCTCAGCATGCTAGGCCTTCTGCAGAGATACCTCAAGCCCAAGCCCAAGCCCTGGAGGAGTTTATCTGGCCCCGCTTCGGCCGGTCACTGGATACTTTTGCTTCTCAGCTCAATCACAGCCTTTATGACAGGAAGGTATCCTTTTTTCTTCCCTCACTTCAAATTAAGAAATAATCCAATACCTTGGCAACTGAAACACCTAGTGACAAATAACTGAAGGCTTACCCCTACTTTCCGTAAGAGATCCCCCACAATGTTTAGTGCTGATATCCTAGCTGAAGGAGTTAGTGGACTGGTGCCAAAACCGTTTGGTATAGCTAGAGAAAAATAAAACACAGGTGATCATTATACATGCAGTTTGGGTTTCGTTGTTATTACAAAGCAGTATACACTCATTGTCAACACTCAGTATAGTAGTCCAAACTACAGATAAAGTGTAATGTGGAGATACCATATGTTTAACTGTTCTCCAATTGATGGATGTTTAGATTATATACAAGTTTACATCATTATAATGCTAAAAGGACATATATCCTTAAAACATCCAGACAAGTAGTTCTGAAGGACAGATCCCTAAAAATAGGACTGCAGGGTCAGAGGATGCGATATGCCTATTTTGTTCACCTTAACAGATACTGACCACCAGAATGCTCTCTACAAAGCTTATGTCAGTATCAGCAATCTGCATGGTGGTGTCCTCAATAATACTGAACATCTTTTTTTTGCAAAATTTGATAGTCATTTTGTTTAAATTTTTATTTCCTTAATACTTAGTCATTTGAACCTGTTCTGGAAATATCTCTTTTAACCTTTGCACTTTTTCTACTGGGTTGTCTTTCCTTTCATCAATTTGCAAGGGGATAATGCATTACAGATACTCACCCTTTCTCTTATGTATGTTGTATTTCTCAGTCAGACGTTTATCTTTAAACTTTGTGTTTTGGGGAGGAAGCCTTTGGCTCCCTCATCTCAATATTATAAAAAATTCTCCTCCTATTTTTCTCCTAATGGCTTCCTAAAAATTTTTTTACACTTAGGTCATTTAACTCATCAAATATTTACATACTTTTCCTCCAAATGGATGGCCAATTGTCCGAACACTACTTACTGAAAAAAAACTTATCTGAAATGGCACTAAAACCATAGACTGGGTTCCCTACATATTTCAAGTTCCATTAAATTATTAGTCTACCTCACCAGAAAGATGTTGCTTCAGTTACTAGTGTTAAAATAAATTTTGGCATGTTGAAGGGCAAAGCCTCTTCTCATTATTAAACTATTTCAGACTTTTATTGGCTATTCTTATACATTTAATCTTCCAGACTAACTTTACTTTTTTTTTTTT
>VMDR010002669.1:0-86039 GCA_007922815.1 Macrotus californicus
ATCTAAACTTCAGATACTTTTCAAATGTAATCAAACACCGTTGGAGTATTAATTTTATCATTCATGAACCTTACATGTTACATGTATAGACATTTAATTAAAAATGTTATTAATCAAAAGAATATGCACAAGCACAATTTTTGTTTTAAATGTTTGTATTTTTTAAATTAAATACATTCACATGGTAAACAAATCGATCAGTCAATTCAGAAAAGTAAAATCCTTTTTCTTACCAGCTATTGATAGTGTGTTGTGTGTCCTTCAAGAAAATTTGCATACATACCCCTGCATAATATATAGTTATAAAAATCCACAAATAGCCCTGGCTGGTGTGGCTCAGTGGACAGAGTGTTAGCCTGTGAGCCAAAGGGTCAGTGGTTCAATTCCCTGTCAGGGCACATGCCTGGGTTGCAGGCCAGGTCCCTACCTGGGGGCGTGCAAGAGGCAACTGATGGATGTTTCTCATTCCTTCTCCCTCCTTTACCCTCTCGCTGAAAAGAAAGAAATAAAGTAATTTTTAAAAAATATACACATAATGCGTGATGATTATTGTTATGCATCATGCTATTCACTTTGTAATTACTATGGGTTTTTTTTCATACCTATAGATTCATCTCATTGTTTTCAAATGTTGCATAACATTTTACAAGATGAACTATATAAATATTTATCTTCCCTGGGGGTAGTTGCATTGTGGGTGACTTTTCCTGCCTTTCATTTAGAACTGTATTAATGTTGCTGGGCTGTCCATGTAATTAATCTTTTTTATTAAAAAAGAAAAAGAACCATTCCTCAGGGTGTGGCTGTAGTAACAAATTCAATAGGGGCCTCTGGGAGTCAGTGAAGACCGAGAAGGGGCGTTTGAACTAGCCCATTGAGGAGCAGATAACTGCTCCTGATTGCATTTTCAGTAGAGACCAAAAACAAGTGAAAAGGCGAAAGTAACTGCCAGGGCAGGCCATTTGTTAGAGGAGCTTGCCAAGGACAGAATCTTTAAAGAGCAATGAAGTTGAGCAAAGCCTTAGTTCCTTGTTGGAAAGGCACAGACACAACAGGGGTGAGCCCTGCCCTCTTGGTTGTTTCGACTGTAAGCCTGAAGACGACCGATTAACAGTGGAGAGCTAGTAGCATCTAAGAGAGCTTCTCCACCTTTTTCCTTCCATGTCCTTCAAAAGGGAGCACAGGGCAAGTCTTCCCGTATGATGCTCTCGAGAGGTCAGAAATGGCATTGGGAAGGGGAGAGAGCCACTCATTGGTAAATGCCTCACTTTTCACCGGTTAGCGAACCTGTCTGTGTCATGATGGCTCTTCTGGAAGATGGGGGGCTGTGGGAGTGAGTTACACTTCAGATCCTGAAATCAGATTCGCCTCAGTGAGGGTCCCTGAGAGCTGTCCCAGGACGGTGTTTGTTGTGAGGAAGTGGGTGGAGAGAACAAAATCACTGGAAAAAACAGTGACTAGGTTGATGAGTAGAAATGCCTTTAGGCAAAATTACTGAGTTTGACAGTTACCCTTTTGCTGTGACATTCTGAAAGTAACAGCCCTTTCTTTGCTTACCATAGGGATTACCCCTCACTGGGAGGAATTTCCTGTTAGGCCCAAGGGAAGGAGGTACCAGGCCAGGGCAGATATATTTTAGACAAAGCTTTGCATCTTTCCACACTTCTCAAATTAGTTTAAGGTAATAGTTAATAAGCCTAGTCGTTAAGGCCTGTAAAAGGCTATTGTTTCAGGAACTGAGGTGCAGCCCCCACCCTGACTCCTGGAGACCACAAGCGATTGACCTTTGTGCTCCCGGAGAGACCTGAAGCAATCAGGGTGGTATTCGAGCCATTGTGTTCCAGGGAGAGACAGTCAGCGGCCCAGGACACAGATAAAGAAAATCTCGGTCAACGGGATAAAAGGATGTTAGGGAAGTTGCCGGACTGCAGCTTCTATCTGATTAACCTCTTTTCTGAGTTCCAAATCCCTTACCTACACTTTCTCCCCTTGAATTCCAAATCCCTTACGTCCACTTGCCCCTTGTAAAAGGCTGGCTTGAAAGGAAATGTAAGATGGTCTGTGAGGTTTACAAACCTGCCATCATCTCAGATCGCTGACCGTCTGAAGAAAGCACCCACAGAGACTCCATCCCTGTCTCTGCTTGTTGGGTCTGGTAGGTCCCAGGCAGCACAAACGCCAGCTTTTCCCGTTTCAAAATCACGCTGTGTAAAGAGCATTGTCTTCTAATACCTAAAGCCCTCACTGTTTAGGTTAAATCCAGGTCTTTTGGGTATTTTGTGATGGTCAGGTGGGCTGGCAGGGAGGGAAAGTGACTTTTCATGTTAGATCGTTTGAATTTTGGATTATGAACATGCATCATTTTATTTAAAAAGGAGTAAGTTGTTATTTTAAAGACTTGATTAAGGCCAAGAAGAGAAATTTGGATTTTGTTCTCTGGTCAGCATAAGCTCCTGGATTTACTTCATTTCAGACCCTGTTATAGGGGGGTTGGTGACGGGGCTGTGGAAGAATTCACAGAGGGGGATGTGCAGAGAGTGAAGGCCTACTCTCCAGGAGAGGAGAGGGGCACCTGCGGGGCGGGCTGTCAGCGTTTATTGGATTATAATTGGACTAAAAAGGGGGGTGCTGTTGTGAAGCCCTGGGCTGCTGGGGTGTTGCAATAGGAGGCTGCAGTTTGTTCCATTATTATCTTCTGCTTGGGGCTCTAGGAAGTGGGTAGTTCTGTTCTTCCAGTCATTTCCAGTCCTGGGGACACAAGCTCAGAAGAGCAAAATGGCCGTCAGGTGTAGCCAGGTCATAGGCCTGCTAGGCAAATGGTGCCACAATAGCAAATGGCGCCGACTTTGACCCTTTCACCTATTTTGGTTCTTGTGTGTGTTTTTAATCCTCACCAGAGGAGACGTTTATTGATTTTAGAGAGAAAAAGAAGAAGAGAGAGAGAAACATCGATCGGTTGCCTCTTGTACACACCCTGGGCAGGGATTGAACCTGAAACCTAGGTAGGTATGTGTCCTGACTGGCAATAGAACCCGCAACCTTTAGGTGCACAGGACGATGCTCCAACTAACCAAGCCACCTGGACAGGGCCAGACCCTATTTGTTTATTTGATTTGTGATCTCATAGTGTGACATTTTTGTTTAGGGACCTCTTTCAGCAAACCACACCCCCAATCTAAGTTAACTAACCTAGTCTAAACAGGTCCGTTTATGTGTGCTATCTCTTTTTCTTCCACCTCACTTTTGTTGTTCATCAGCAAACAAAACATCTTGTTAAACACAGTGTCACCTCAAGCTTGAGATTGGAATCACAGGCAGATGCCAGCCCTGCTGTCTAGTGGCTGTGTGACCTTGCAGATCATGTAAAACATTCTAGAGGGTGCGGGGGTAGTAGAAGGGGTCATATACATGGTGCTGGAAGATTTGACTTTGGGTGGTGAGCACATAGTGTGATATACAGATGATGTGTTCTAGAAACACACACTTGAAACCTATGTAATCTTATGAACCAGTGTCACTCCAATAAATTGAATTAAAAAATACCCTGGGATTCCGTTTCCTCGTGCGGGGCTGTGCAAGGTGCACTTACTAGGTCAGGAGTCAAAGGGTGGGGGTTCGACTTCTGGTTCTGCCGCTTCGTTGCTGTCCGATACTGGGGTACTGGACAGGCATGGCCTGTGAGCTTCAGTTTCTGTAAACGGAGATGAATCTTATTATAGGGGACACTGAGAAAGTGCGATGAGAGGTATGTGTCCAGGACACATCAGCTGTCAAGCCACGTTAGTGTCTTTTCTTTGCGTTTTTGTTCTGTTTTCTTTTAACTTTGTAAAACCTGCCTGTTACTGAGATAGATCACTTCCCTCTCAGGGTGCTTTATAAACTGGAGAGCAGAGTACGTGGTTGCTTTGGCACCAGGCAGACACAGGACCCCAGGCTGTTAATTTCTTGGACCTCTCTAAATTGGGCATGAGTGCCTTGGGAGAGCTCTGTTTTTCTAGATGGAAACTAGGTAAGCTTTTCCAGGAGCTCCACCCTGAGGCATGCTGGGGCTGGGGCTACCCTCCAGAAGTCCCCCCCATCACTACCATGAGGGGCCTAGCTTCAGGAGCCTGCTGGGTGTTGCTTTGAAGAACCGCCTGGCGGCTGGCTTCTCCCCCAGGTGGAGAGAAGCTGCTCAGGCATTTGAAACACATTGCTAAAACCCAGTTCACACAGGGAAGCCAAACTGATGAGGACGGGGATGCTAATGATTCTGATACCGTTAAAACCACACCTGCTGCTCACCGTGTGCGCTGTGATCTGGGGGAAGTCAGACTGCGTTCAGCCAGTATTTAATTTGATTATTAAAGACTTCATTGCTCGTCTACCTCCTCTGACGTTTTAACTTCTACAGGCAGGTCAAGGTGTAAAATTAAAGCTCTGGACCAAACACAGTGAGAGGAGGGAAAAGAGAAGACTGTTAACCTAAAAACTCGTCATTTAGTCATTTTAATTAGTTTAGAAATGAGCCAGAGGCACCACTGGAAATTAAGAAGAGTTCGTTGACATACTTAGCTCTGCCATTCAGTGGATCTGTAAACTTTACTAAACTAGCAGCTTTCTCTGGGCCTCAAGTTCCCTGCCTTAAGGTGAGAACTGGTGAAAGGGTATCTAACACTTCTTAGCTCCAACTTTCCTAGGCTAGATGCTTACAAATTAAAATTCTTCAGGGTCAGCCCTGTCCTCTTCTCTGGACAAGGGGGAGGAAATGCAGTGTCCTGGTTTTGGTAAACTGCCATATGCCAGGCACCGTGTGGGGGATCTCGTGCGCGTCCACATATATAGTAACTCACAGCACAGAATTGCTCTGTCATTTTGACTAGTGGTCTTCAAATGGGCGAGCATGCAGGCCATCACAAGAAAACAAAGTAACCCACAGACAAAGGAGAAGTGTGTGTGTGTGTGTGTAAGTTATATCCATACATAAGTATAAATAATTCATGTATAATTAGGTATTTATGTATGGTGCGTAAGTTAAATTTTGCATTAGGGGTGCAATATTTTTACAAGAGTTGAGACATTATCCTAGACACTGGCAATAAGGTAATCACAGTTAACCTGCCAAACAGATGTTTTGCTTAGGAGAAATCTAGAGTTCATAATATGTCTAAATGCGGTTTCGTGTATAAATTACAGGTGAGCTGCCTCTCAATTTCCTCTTCCCTTTCTCCTCCCTCCCTTCTTCTCTTCCTTCTGTCCTTCCCTGTGTAAGAGATTTACACGTGGAATTCACTAGGTCATGCTCAGGGTGGAAGAGTCCCGTGACACAGAGCAAAGGGCTCCTCCAGTCCACTTTCCACCCTGCCCTCCTCCCAGCCCCCCACCCAGGTCCTCTCACCAGAGATAACCACAGTTAGTATCATTTTGATGTGTACTGCAGGCCATTTTAAAATGAAAGCTTTATTCTTGCTAACTGGAAGTTGTCGCCTCAAGAAAAAAGAGACTGGAAAGAGTGAGGAGCAAGGCGGACTCAGTAACCACAGCACAGTTTGGGCAGGGCCCTTCCAAACGCACCGGGCGGGCTGGAAGCCGCATGCGGTTCCCAGGGCTTCCAGGGCCAGCGTCATGCCACGCCCACCTCGGGAAGTACTGCTCATTGAGGCTCTGGCATGCCAGCCGGAGGCCGCCAAGCCCAGGAAACCTGACAAATCACTAGCATTTTTCACTCCTTTCTTTTTATTCCTTGTTACTTACCAGTCCCCCCATACCCCAATAGTGGCTGGGAATAGGAGTTTCTCTTTCTGTGCAGTCTAGAGAGGATATACTTTCTCACCTCTTTCCTTTGGAAGGGCCAGTGTCAAGGACATGGTCAGGCCTGGTCAGAGAACGTTACATCAGAGATACTGCTGCTATATTTACCCCTGCTTGCCTTTCAAGCAAAGCAATTTATATGATGAGAAACAGCAGAGACAGACTGTCCAAGGTGTCTCCAGAGAAGAAAAACATTGCATGTTAAAGCTGTGTGTGATTTTACATTGCAGTAAATTTCTCTGAGGCTAAATTTCCCTTTTCTCCTTTCATTTTTAAAAATTCTCTCTTAGGAGAGCATTAAAGAGACTTATTACTTTACCCCTGGCCTGGAGACCTGCTGTTGCTCTTCAGGGTCTAACCATTCCAGGCTGTCACTGTAGCCTTGAGATGAGAGAAACTGAGCAGGAGACACACAGCAGAGTGGTCACTGATTTGCTTTGGTCAGGATGTTTCAATACTGGCTTCTGTTGCGGTTCCACCCCCAACCTGCTCTGGACCAATTACTTTTATTTTCCAGGCCTCAGTTCCTGCTCAGTAAAATAGAATCAATTCAGTTTCACTTGGAGGAGTGTTGGTAGGTGGAGAAATATGAATGAGGTCTTTTTTTTAAAGGTTTTATTTATTCAATTATTTTTAGAGTGCCGGGAAAAGGAAGGAGAAAGAGAGGGAGAGAAACATCAATGTGTGGTTGCCTCTTGCACACCTGCTACTGGGGGCCTGGCCCACAACCCAGGGATGTGCCCTGGCTGGGAATAGAACTGGCAACCCTTTGGTTCACAGGCCCGTGCTCAATCCACTGAGCTACACCAGCCAGGGCTGAGTAAGGTCTTGATGGGGAAGGAAGAGGTTATTCAGCTCTGGTTCAATTCAGCAGTCACTTTCTGAGTACATTTTAAGTGCTGGTAGACAGTATTATCTAGAGTAAAACGTTGTACCTACCCTTAAGGGGTTAACAATCTGATAACTGGTTAAAAAATTTTTTACGCCCTGATTGCCATGGCTCAGTAAGTTGGGCATCGTCCCACAACCTGAAAGATCACCAGTTCAATTCCCAGTCAGGGCACACACCTCGGTTGTGGACCAGGTCCCCATTTGGGGGCGTGTGGGAGGCAGCCAATTGGTGCTTCTCTCACACATTGATGTTTCTCTCCCTCTCTTTCTCTCTTTCTTCCCCTCTCTCTAACCATAAATAAATAAATAAAATCTTTTAAAAAATTTCTTTTACAAAGAACCTTAACCCCCAGGCAGCAGATAAGAGCCCAAGTTTCAGATGAAAGAATGTTACAGGAATGGGAGAATCGGGGAAGCTCCACAGGGAAGAGTGGCATTTGAGACGGGAGGGAAGGGAGGACGTTCCAGACAGAGAATGAAGAAAGGTGTGGAGGAGCCAGAGCTCAGCCTGAGTTCAGGGGACAGTGAGTACAGCTGGTGCCCATCTGCCAATAACAGGCATTACGTTGGGCTCACGTTGGAGAGGTTCTATGTGAAGTTGGTGCTCTGTGCTCCAGTTCACAGTCCCCACAGACGTTCAGCTGAGGAGCCACCTGATTACAGTCGTGCTTTAAGGCGGTTTCTGTGGCAGTGGAGGGCACATGCTGGGAGATAAAAGGAACAGGTGCTCAAGTGAGGGTGATGGTGTTGCCAGTGGCAGTGGGGTCCTTGCGGTGTCATGAGAAGAGCATTTTTGGGGACTCACAAAGGAGGATGAGGTCTGCTGATAAATTTGTGGCACCAGATGCAAAATCAAAGGAGTGCCCCTGGGTTTCCAATATCCCATCTCTGTCCTGTGGTGGAAAAAGTCCAAAAGTCCTTCACCAGGCCCACAAATGGGGCCAGAGTCAGAGATTCTGTGCCATGCCAAGGCTAGTCCAGTCTAGCCTTTCTTGCCATCTGGCGAGCTCAGTCTGCGTTCCTGCTGCGCTGGGCTGGCTTGTGTCCAGGCCTGCACTTGGAGGCCGCGAAGTCTCCACTGGGGCCCCAGGCAGCTGCCAGGGCCACATGGATGCTACAAAGAGAATGTGTTGTGTGTATTACCCAATGAGAGAGAGAACAAGCTCTTTGTTAGCCGGGATTGTATTATCTTGGGAAGGACCAGGAGCTTTTTTAAAATAACCAATCAACTTCCCAAGCTTTAACGGGCCTTTGATGGTCCACCATCTTTTTTCAGGCTAGACTGACATCCTCTGTGGTCACCGTTTGGGCTCCTACTGATCATGAGCTCACCTACCCCTTTATTGTTCTAACCCTCCCCCAGTGATCTTCTGGGACTGACCGGTGGTTCCCTGGGGAGTGTGTGAAGCTGCAACTTCTCAAGGAAGCAAGCCTATGCTCCCTAGTTAATTATGCTTAATAATGCCTGATTTCCTTTGCTCTCTTCCTTTATTAATATCTAGCTAACCTATGCTAACAATGACAGCAAGGAAGGCACAAAGCCTTCCTTGATTAGTCACCCACAACAAATTGATTGAGAGGCAACCAGTTGATGTATCTCTCACACATTGATGTTTCTCTCCCTCTCTTTCTCCCTACTTTCCTGTCTCTCTAAAATAAATAAATACAATCTTTAAAAAAAAAAAGAGAACTTCTCTCCTAGCCCTTACATATTCAATATTTGTACTCACCCACACCCACACCCACACCCACACCCACAGCTGAGTTGGGTGGGTCTTTCTTTCCCAAGCATGACTTCTGGCTGCCCATTAGAGAGTGAACTTCATCTTCCTTGTCTGTGCCAGCAGCCCAAATACCCTCTAGCAATGGCCCGCCATAGCCATAACAGGGGGAAGAGATGGGCACATGCCCTCCAGGCCCAGCCTACACTTTCTCTCTGCTCTTGTCTCAGGCATTTTCAGCATCAAAGCATCCATTACTTCCGAGGGTGAAAAAAGGAAATAATCCGTAGCCAAGGAGATGAGCCTGTGTCAGAGTCCAAGACCAGCTTTGGATTGTGGCTCTTTATTTTATTGTGTATTTAATTTTTTTTTGTATTTTATTGATTTTAGGGAGAGAGAGAGAAAAACATGGATTTGTGGCTCCACTTATTTGTGCATCCATTGGTTGATTCTCGTTTGTGCCCTGACCAGAGATCAAACCCGCCACCTTGGAGTTATCAGGACAATGGTCTAGCCCACTGAGCTATCCAGCCAAGGCGGACTGTGGTCCTTTAAACATTTGTAAGACAGCACTGATTGAGCAGTTATTGTGTTAGGCGTCTTGCACTTCCAGTGCATTATCTCATGATATCCAGTTAGCAATTCTATGGAACAGTGACTATTATTTCATAGATAAGAAAACTGATGCCCAGAGAAGTTCGTATTTTGGTCACAACTCATCACAAGTGACAGACTCAGGACTTGAATCAGTCCTTCAGTGCAGACCTGGCTCCTCCAACACAGCAGCACCGTTCACTGAAGATGTTTATCTGTCCGATTGACATTGCTCCTGCTGATTAAACTGCACAGTCCTAACCTTTCACTGCTAAGTAGCTCTCAGGGGTAGGTCTTAATGTTCCAGAAGACCTTAGCCTGCCAGACAAATATAATTTATTAATTAATTTCATTTCCCATAAGACAACCAGGCCTACTGTGCAGAGCTGATGACAAAAACAAAGGGATCTGAGTAGCCTAGAAAGACAGTTTTTATGTGGCTTGTCTGGAATGGAAAGAACAGCTCTCAGGCCTTGGAGCCTTGGCAGTGAGGGTAGTGGAAGTCCTGGACCACTGTTGGAAATCCCTGCTCCAACCTTGTATGTGAGAGTGCTTGAATGTCTGGTAGTTTAGAGCGCTCCAGGTGATGGCTGAGGGAGCTAAGGAGAGAACAGGGCCCCTGAGGAAATGAGGGTGAGGAAGGGATGGTAAGAGAGAGAGAAGGAAACGCTGAGGGAAAGAGAGCCATTTCGGGTATTCTGTCTTGAGTTATGATGCTTGTAGCTGTGACTGATGAATTGAATTGAAGCCTGTTTTGGTTCAGTTATTAAGGTAGTGTGGGAGGAAGGGTACTGAAGAGGGTCACATTCAGATTTCAATTCCTGCTTCTTCTTACTGCCTGAATAACTTCTGAATCTCAAGTTACTTCTTAGGGTTGTTATATATGAGATAGAAATCATTACATTCCTCTACTCCACCAGCTGAGCTATCGAAGGGAGCACTCTACAGGAGATAGAATATGTAAAAAAGAATTTCTGGCCTAATAGGCATTGAATAAAGGCTATTTATTAAAAGTCTTGAGAACTATCATTTTATATTGATTTAAGAGGTCTCAGAATTAGACAATTTGCATAATTCACACTTTCTCACGAATTTCAAGCCTATTATCTCTAAGAAGGAATAATTGAAATAAACTAGAAAGACCTCAGATATTTTTAGTAGATGATCGTGGTCAGCCCAAACAAAAGAGCACGACCTTAATGAATTTGCTGATCCTCAGGGGACATAGAACGTTGACAAAGCTACCAAATTGTCTGTCAGAATTTTTTGTTTAGCTTTTGTAACGTAAAACTGTCTTGATCAATTTTAGACCAAGAAGTAATATTTTCAGCATGAAGATCACAAAGAATATACTAAGTAGCATTATTTCAAGTTAGATCTTGAGACATAATTTTTTTTTTTTAAGATTTTATTTATTTAGAGGTGCGGAAAATAAATCCTCTTTTGCAACCCAGAACTCATTGTTTGGTATAAGTTTTGATACACAGAAGAAGGAACAAGGTAAAAAATAGAAAAGAAAAGAAAAAAAGATTTTATTTATTTATTTTTAGAGAGAGGGAAAGGGAGGGAGAAAGGGGGAGAAACATCAATGTGTAGTTGCCGCTCACACACCCTCTTCTGGGGACCTGGCCTGCAACCGAGGCACGTGCCCTGACTGGGAACCAAACCAGTGACTTTTTAATTCTCAGGCCAGCACTCAATCCACTGAGCCATACCAGCCAGGGTGTGAGACATAATTTTTTTTTTTTTTAAGATTTTATTTATTTATTTTTAGAGAGGGGAAGGTAGGGAGAAAGGGAGAGAAACATCAATGTGTGGTTGCCTCTCGTGCGCCCCCTACTGGGGAACCTGGCCTGCAACCTAGGCGTGTGCCTTGACTGGGAATCGAACCAGTGACCGCTTGGTTCTCAGGCCAGCATTCAATCTACTGAGCCACACCAGCCAGGGCTGTTTGTGTTTTCAGAGCCTTCTTTCCAAGTTCTGCTGGATTGCAAGCTTGATATTTCAAGGGCCTAGTTTTAGCTCCCAAGCTTCTTTCTGACTTTTCCTGTTTTGTTTTCTCACCTGAGGCCAGTGCTGAGCCCTAGAGCCAGTACCCTATCCAAACAAATGGCCCGATATCTCTAGTCTATCCAGGCTCATGAAAATGATGATCACGAAAGAGGCTCCATAGGTACTCTACCTGGTTCCAGGGGACCCAGGTCTACAAAGGTGCGGCCACGTTAGATCTCACTTCTGACACCGTATGTGTTAACCTGAAAGTAAAAGGCCAAAGTGGAAGGCAACACGCATTTATTTGAAATCCAAAAGAATAGCCATTGAGGAATCACCAACTCAGGCAGAAACCCACACAGTATTTCCATTAGGAGGCGAAAGCAAGAGGTATTTACAACTAAGGGAAAGGGAATAATTACATGAGTAGAAGGAAGAAATTTCTGACTGTTAATAAGATAAGGTAATTTCTATAAGTGCAGACAAGCTAATGGTAATACTAATTTTTTCTTTTTTAAAAATGGTATGTATGTATGTATGTATGAATTTATTTATTTATTTTGGTGCCCTGACCGGAAATCAAACTGGCAACTTTTGCTTTGTAGTATGATGCCCCACCACGTGAGCCACACTGGTCAGGGCCACTAACTTTTTTAAAAATCCTCACCTGAGGATATGTTTATTAATTTTAGAGAGAGGGGAAGGGAGAGGGAGAGAGAAACAGTGATGTGAGAGAGAAATATCAATCAGTCGCCTCCCACACGTGCCCTGACTGGGGATCAAACCCACGCCTCTTTGGTGTATGGGACAACACTCCAACTCACTGAGCCACCCAGCCAGGGCGACAGTGATGCTAATTGTAAAGAATGTCTGTAATTTTCAGTCTGGTATTCACATCTGCTTTCGTGTCATCATCGCAAACAGTTGCCCAGCCCAGTGTTGTTGGCCTGGTTCCAACATCCCAGAGGTCTGAGGGGTAGGACGTGCAAGTCTGTTCCTCTGAGATGGCAGCTCCAGCCCCATTTTAAAGTGACTTCCTTTATATTATTTTTCATAAGAGGAAAGATGGACTGGCAAGAGTTAGGGAGAAATCAATTATAATAGCACAAAATAGTAAGAAAGCTACAGAACAGGAAGAACTAACAGAAGAGCACCTGAAAGGTACAGAATAGAAATCCTTCAAACAATCCTTCCCCACCTTCCTGGCTTTAAATATCTGACCTGTCTGTTGCCTTTATTTCTCTGAGTTGGGAAGAACACTGGCGTTTTCTGAGCTGTTCCCTCAAGCCACACCCCTGCGCTTCTCCTTTGGTTTGTATAACCCCTCTTCCTCCCCCTGTCCTGGTGCACTTACTTATGCGAGGTCTACCCAGAAGGTATCCAGCCATGTACTATGAAAAATAGAGACACTTATAGAAGAAGATACAAGAAACAGTGTACATAGGACTATGAGACTTCAGTCCCCTTCAAAGTAGGTGCCTTGGGACCTCACAGTTCTCCCAATCGCTATCTGCTGCCCCGTCATATTTTCCTGAATCTCATCATGGGTCTGAAATCTCTGCCCTTTCAAAGGTGAGTTTAGTTTTGAGAAAAGCCAGAAGTCGCAGGGTGCCCCATCTGGGTCGTAGGGCGACTGAGTCACCTGGGTGATTTGATCTTTTGCCAGAAATCTCTGCACAAGATGTGATGCATGAGCGGGCGTGTTGTTGTGATGAAGCTGCCAATCACCAGTTGCCCACAGCTGCGGCCTTCTGAGTCATCCACATAGTTTCCACAGAGGAACGTTCAAACTTAATGCAAAATTCAGTGCAGATTTGTTGCTGTGCTCGCTCAGTCATTTTGAATGCAATGGACACACAGTACGCATGTTCACTCAATGGCATCTGCCGCCCCCACTCACAAGTATAGTGAGGTCATCACTGTTCACACATGCACATTCCAGTCCACTCTCCTTGGCTGCCAGGTTACATCGATGTCGCACAAACTGTGCACACCTTTCTCATGATATTAACAATGGCTAGGCTTTTTCTGGACAGACTTCCAATATGTAGGCACTGGGCCTAATTACTGCTGGATGCCTGGCGTACACCTCTTTCTAGCCATCTTTGGTGGTCTGCACATGTACACGCGCCCCCCCCCCCCCCACCTACTTTTGGAGCCAAGGGGTGTGTCTTGGTCCCTGGCCAGTGTGGCTTAGTTGGTTGGAGCCTCATCCCTTTAACTGAAGTGTCGCGGGATGGATTCCCCATCAGGGCACATGCCTTGGTCGCTGGTTTGGTCCTAGTCAGGTGGGTATGGGAGGCAACTGATTGATGTTTCCTGCACACCTGATGTTTCTCTCTCTCTCTCTTTTCCCTGCCTTCCCTTCTCTCTAAAATCAATAGGCATGTCCTCAGGGGAGGATTAAAAGAAATGTGTGTTGGATTGGGGTCTGAGGCGGGTTGATTCAAAGGGCAGAATGATATCCTGCAGGAGCCCAGATCTTCCCAAGGAGGTAAATCAGTACAAACTGAAAACATATATTTTAACCCCAGACATTGTTTCAGTTCACATTTAAAGTAAGGTAAAAGCATTTATTATTTATAATCAAAAGGGATCATGAGCTTTAAAAGTTTGAGAGTCACTCACTGATCAGTGGAGTCAGAAGTGCCTCCCATTACCTACCAACTCAGGTGGCACCCAGGCACCCAGGTGTTCGTGTGCAGGACTGAGCCAGCAACCCCTGGAGGCTGTGTGACTCCAGAGGGAGTAACCGGCTTCCTTGCTGGGAGCGGGGGCGGGGAGTGGCCAGAGGAAGCTGAAGGCTGCCGGCCCTTTCCTTGGAAGAGCCTATAGTGGTTCCGCGTCACGGCCCTTCCAGATTTCCCTTTCCGGAAATGACGTTATCCTAGCACTGTTTTTCTCCTTTATCTTTCTAAAAGAGTTTTAAAAAACCACACACTCCCACATTTTTATTTAACTATACAGGGAGCAGTCTTTTAAAAAAATTTTATTATATTTCTTTTCCCAGGACTCTCACACATTTTAAAGTTGACATCTAACATTTTTCATTATAAGCTTCAAGAGTTCTAAGAGTTGTAAAATACAATTATTGGCCTTCTGTAAGTATTAATGTAAATATAATCTATGAAATGAGTCTTGTAAATGAATGTAAAGGATTCATATAAATATCATAGTAATTTGATATTACCGTCACTGATTTAGCTAATTTGTTACTAAACTCTCTACATTAAAAGTTTTATATTCTTCCTTTTTTTTCTTTGAAATCATACTTTGATCCCTCTTCCATGTAATCTTAATATAGTTTAGTAACCGAAAGCATTTTATTCATCTGCTATTGTACATACTTTTTAACACAAAAATACGTTAAGATTCATTTAAAAATATTTGCAATAACAGAAAGCTCCAGTTTAAAAAAATATTAGTAGTAGTAGCACTGATCAAAACAACAGATGCTACACATTTTTATAATTAATAAGCATTATTTTACTTCTGAAGTGAGCATTATTGGAAGTTTGTCTCTTCGGGAGTGGAAAGAGTGGAGGAGGTGTGTATGGTCCCTTAACTGGAATAACTGGAATTGTCCCTTTGGTGTCCCAGTGGCTTCTATACCCTAGGCGAGAGCAATGTGTCATTTAGCAGGACTACAGAGGAGTGAGAGGCAAATTTTGTTTCGTAAAGTGGCAAGAGAAAAAGAGATGGGAAGAGAAAACCAGGGCTGTGCTCCCCCTGAGGCACATCAGTTTCCGGGAAGGACACAGGCGGAAACTGAGGCCCTGGAAAGGATCCCCACACCTGTGCAGGGGAGGAAACTGGGTCACGGTCACAGTGAACAAGCCGCACCCCAAGGGACCTGCACAGCCTCCAGCCCCTGCAAGGTTCCCCTGAGCCATTCTGGAGTCCCTGGGGGTGTCTTTCTTGTGCTCACAAACATACCTTCTTGGCCCTTTTGAGGTTTCTGCCTGTTTGGCTTACTTTCTGTACAGTTCCTAGCCCCTAGCTGCCAGAGCCAAGAGGACTGGCCCCTATGAGGAAACTGAGCTTTAGACCTCTGCCCACCGGGGGGCCTGTTTTGGCTCCAACAGTGGCTCTCCAGAGGGAAAAGCACCCCCATCCCCACCCAGAGTCCTTTGGAATGAGGGTGACCTAGTGGGGAAAGCACCGCCTGCTGACAGTTCTTAGGGGGCTATGATACAGAGCTTCCCCTGGTCTCCCTTTTGGTTTAGGGGTGGTGAGAAAGCCTCAGAGCGGCCTGAAGTAGCAGGTTCTGTGAAAGGAGCCCCAGCCCAGACCACACTTTGTACTTTGTATTTCAGCATTACCCTAATTGCCTTCGGACCCCAAGACTCGAATAGCCCCTTCTCTTGGCCTTGCCCCTTGTCTCCTGGTGGACTCAGATTCCCTCTTCAAATCTCAGTGCAACCCCCTGTTTCAGGAGGCCTTCCCTGCTTCCGAAGGCCTTGAGGGCTTGGGGCTCTCTCTGAGCTCTTACTACTTGTCGGTGCATTTGCTTTCCACATTGGTCTCTCTTCAATTAAAAGGCCCCTTGAAGGCTAGAACTAGGTTTGCCAGAGACCGTACATCCCAGGTCTAAGAGGAGCATGGGCAAGGCAGGGGCTCAGAGGATGTTTGTTGAATGGAATGCCACGCCATTTGGAGAAACTTAGAGTGAAAACAGGTGATAGAAGTATCCCCTTGATTTTGGCCTGTGTCATACATGGGGGTGAGGGGAGCAGTGTCCATTGATACTTTTTCCTGTCTTGTTATCTTCTGCTGTGTGAACAGAAGTGAGTGGCTGTCAAATCAAACCGGCGACCCTTTGGTTGACAGGCCAGCACTCAATCCACTGAGCCACACCAGCCAGGGCCTTGAATCAGTCTAAGTGCTTTTGCATGCTTAACTCTCTTGAGAATGAAGAGCTCCCGCCACTGTCTCTGTAACGCTAGAGGTTCTCAGGGCACTGAGGGGTGGCAGAGACCAGAGGGCACAAGCTGTTGAACACAGCCAGGTCACGTGGGTAGACTCTTCGTCTCCTGCCCAGGAGTGAAGGGGGCGCTTGCTGTGATCATCCTGCCAGCTGAGATGACAGAAGCAGTCCATGGAAAACTGGCCTTCTCCAAACAATGCTCGGTTGATACATTCTCCCGCTCCTTTTCCAAGGGGAGGGAGCAGCAGCCGGCTGATCTATGAAGTCTTCTGGCCTGGATTTAGGATCTGGACTGACTGTTCTGGGTGAGTTCATCTTAGCAGGATTTTATCCAAGGAAGCCCCTAACCCAGATCTGCACCATCTCTTCAGTGCATTTGATGTGTAACAGGGCTACCGGAAATGTGGCCCACCACTGGGAGCATTAGAGCATCTTGGGAGTGTTAAGAATTCAAATTCTTGGGCCCCACTCCAGACCTACTGAATCAGGTGATTGGTGTACCAAAGTTTGGAGAATACTGCTACGTTAGATCCTCTCTCTCTCTCTCTCACACACACACACACACACACACACAGCTGCTGCAGCTGCTAATGCCACTTGGTCATTTCCCTGCAGTCCCTCAGCAGGGCCCTGGAGGTTGTTTTTCTCCACTGTGGACCTTGTTCATTTCCTGCTCCTTCCAAGAAGTTGGGACAGGAAAGAGCAAGAGCAAAGGCAGTAGGGAGGGGGCAGGGGCTAGGGAAAGCAGTGGAGCTTTCAAGAATGAAAAGGAAAATGCTTAGTGACAATGTCCCTTTGTGAAGAGTTAGCTTTATGTTGATGGAGCTGCAAGTCATTAGCAATCCGGCCACGTGGTGCGGAGCTGACCTGGTCTTTCTCCAGGGCCAGATCGCCCTCTGCTGCCGACTGATAAATAACACTCCGGGGGACCCTGGAACTGCCAAGGAAAAGGGAAGAGTCCCTGGGGTGGGGGTGGGAGAGAAGACGTGACTAAGGCCAAGAGGTCAAAAAGTCACCACTTCAGGCAGTGGAAGAATCCAGTTAGATCTGGTTTGCAGGAAAGAAAGAAGTAGCCAGTTCACTGGGTGTTTCCCGAACCCATCCAATCCCAACAGTGGGGTTCAGCCAAGGTCTCCACCAGCTCCCATGATTCCAAGCTCCCAGCTTGATTTGGCTCTGCAGCCACGGTTTCCCCTTCTTACTCACCCTTACCTCACCTTGAAAAGAAGGGGTGTTTAAAGTAGGAAAGAGGGGCTTTAAAAAAAAGGATGGAATAGTTTTGGTGTGGAGGCACCCAGGGGCAGATGGTCAAGGCTCAGACTTTTTGAAATCTCATTTTCTCAGTGTCTTTCTTTTGTCTCCACGAAAGCTCTGTATCTTTCTGTCTTCTCCTGCCAGGAGCTCTGACTGCATGGATGTGGACTCAGCCCTCCTTTATTGCCCCATTTTATTGTTGGGAATTATGGTTCATGTGGGTCACTGGTGAAGAGAGCAAAGATTTGTTCCCAGAATAAAAGCTCAAGCGCAGCAGTTGCTGCTGCCAGCCACGGGGCAGTGACCCATTTACTCCTGGTCCTTGCTTCTGCCTCTTCCCAGCTCTGATTGGAGACAGCCACCTCCACACCCCTGCCCCCTCAGCCTTTGGATTTCTGCAGAGCGTAGGACTCCTTCTGGGGAGATACTGTCAGGGCCAGATCTGGAAAATTACTGAAACTGCCCTAAAGGAGCTAGGTTAGGGTAGAGGCAGGAAGGAGGAAGAGGAGGAGAGGAGGGGAGATGGGGGAGAGGGACAGTGAGGGTGGACACCGGAGTGTAGTGAAGCACTCTGGCTCTCCCCAAGGCATCCTCAGGCACGGAGTAAGTTGATCCATGTGATGCCAAGCCCCACAATCCAGATACATTTAGATTAAGAATTTGGTGGTTTGCTTGGGTTGGGGTCCATGTGAGACCAAATATCTGGATCTTCAGATAACCACAATTGGATAACTTTTTCTTTAAGCCCCCAGTAAGTGCTGGTTATCTACTTGTATTAAAATCAAAGTAATTCATGCACTGCCTTGAGGCTATGGTACTTGAAGGACAGTTTCACCTCGAGTCAGCAATCGGCTTGGTCGTCCTTATTGTGCGCAGGGATGCATGTGGAAAGCCAGCTTGCGCCAGGGGTGGGACCAGGACTCCAAGCGGAAGGGGCGCAAGTGTAGATACCTTGGCTGCTGAGAATGGTTTAGTTTCCGCAAACAGGGGCAGGTAGGGGGCTAAGGAGAAAAATGACGAAGAGAAGGTATGAGGGTAGCACTGCGTGGTGCCAGACGTCAACTAGACTCACTCTGGTGAGCATTTCACAACATACACAAACATTGAATCATTATGTTGTATGCTGGAAACCGGTATGTGAATTCTACCTCAGTTCTTTTAAAAAAGAGGGTGTGAGTAGCTACACAATTTGCGGGGCTCCGAGCAAAATGAAAATACACTCATTTCTGTTCAGAAATTATTAAGATTTCAAGAAGGTGCCAGCAGAACATTGAGTGCAAGGCCCCTGTGAGCCTGGGGCCTGCGGATGGCACAGCTGGAAGGCCCCTGGAGCCAGCTCTGAGAGAGGGCCCCCTAGGGAGGGTGTGGACTAGCAAACTTAGGGGGCGGTGGTATGTCACCTCAGGTTTGGTCTCCCTCCATTTCAGTGCCATTTCCTCTGCTATTCTCAAGGCTTCTGTCAGGCCCTTTTTCAAGCCCACTTGCTGGTCTGAGCTGCGCTTCGGGAAGGGGAGGGTGCAGGCTGTGTGCCAGCTGGAGAGACACTCCTGGGGGAGAGCAGCAGTGGTGTCAGGGAGGAGCCAGCCCCCAGACCGCATCAGGTGGCCCTGGAGCTGTGGCACGGCAGCAAGGGGGGCAAATGTGTCTGGGGAGGAAATGCCAGGACCACGTTGGCCTTCTTC
This sequence comes from Macrotus californicus, assembly GCA_007922815.1. Lineage (NCBI taxonomy): Eukaryota > Metazoa > Chordata > Mammalia > Chiroptera > Phyllostomidae > Macrotus > Macrotus californicus. The sequence goes on from VMDR010002669.1 coordinate 18,852, forward strand.
CAAGAGTCCTGCCACAAACCAACCAGAAAGTAGAGGGGCATCCAATGAGAGTTCATTTTTCCTACTTCAGAGAAGACAACTTGGAGTCACTGAAATGCGTGTGGTAAAAGAAATGTGACCTGGCTCTGTAGTCTTGGGACTAATGAAGTCTTGGGACATTTCTGGTTGCATAATCAGGAGAAACTGGTATGACATACTCTGTGGCTTGGGGTATACTGGGAAGTATATGTGGTCTTATCTTTTAATTTTCCATGAATCACTTGAGCCCCTGTTTGCTTTTAGTGGCGGGAAGTTCAGTGTCCCCTTCGAGACCTTGCCATCGCCCCTCTGAGTTGTCTGAGAACAGGGGCAAACAGCAGCCAGCTCAGAGCAAAAGGGACGCTGTCCGGGTGTTCACCAGGGTCGAGGGAGCAGCACCCTCAACTTCTGCTTTCCGCCCTTCCCGTCCAGGCCGAATCTGCGCTCTATTTCTGTTTGCGGGTGAGTGAGCCCACTGTGTCCTTCCTGACTTCCTGCTCGGAGTTAGGAAACACCCAGAACACTCAGACCCTCACTTTTCATAGATGTCCATCGTTAATCAAGAACTAGACAACCTGTGGGTGGCGTTCCATATTAAGGAAGACAAAGTATCTTTTTAAATGTTCAAAATATGTATTTAAATATTTGTAAGTCTCAATAATCCAAATTGACATTGAAAACAAGAATTGATTGTTACTGTTTTTTTTCTTTCTAAGGGAGGTGACAAAATGCAAGTTGACAGAGAAATAAATCTTTGTCTTGGATCAAATAAATCTGACCCTCCCGGGGCCTACTGGGGACACAGAAAGGAAAAGAGACTTCTGAGTGGCCCTGAGGGGCTGAGTGGGTCTGGGAGAGTGCAGGACGCAGGCATAAGTCTATTCTGCAGAAAGAGCCTGCGGTTGGGTTGAGCATGAAAAGTCAGTTGTTTTGCAAAACAGAGGGGAACCGACTTTCTGGGGGGGCAAAGGAAGGGAGGCCTGAAACTGGGTAAGCAGGGAAGCTCCTGGGGAAGAAATGACAGAATTCAGTGTGCACTGTTGGTGTGCCTGCAATGTGAGTCCTCTCCTCTCCCCGAATCTTCAGTACAGTCTGCCATGCACACAAATACCTTGGTCTAGCGGTGAATAAAATAGCACATAATGCCTGCTGTGTATCACGTTATTTTAAGTACTTTATATACACAACTTCATTTAATACTCAGTATAACCTTATGAAGTCAGTACTGTTATTCAGTTTTAATGAATGAAGGAACTGAGGCACAGAGAGGATAATTTGCCTAAAGCCAATCATGGTTAATATATTTTTGAAACATATTTTTGAAATAATAAATAACATGATATCATTTATTTAAATGTTGGTAATTCAAATGGCTCAAAAAAGTATACATTATACATCAAATACCTGACAAATAAATTGGAAATGATCAAATTCAACATTCATGGAGAGAGAAAACAAGGAGGAGTGTAGGCCAGGTCTAATTTTTGTTTGTTTGTTTTGTTTTTTTAAAGATTTTATTTATTTTATTTTTTAGACAGAGGGGAAGGGAGGGAGAGAGAAAGAGAGGGAGAGGAACATCAATGTGTGGTTGCCTCTCACTTGGCCCCCACTGGGGACCTGGCCTGCAACCCAGGCATGTGCCCTGACTGGGAATCGAACTGGCGACCCTTTGGTTCATAGCCTGCGCTCAATCCACTGAGCTACACCAGCCAGGGCGTTTGTTTTGTATTTTTGCTTTGCAAACTAAAGAAGCACTGAGGCCAGAACTCCAGCCACTGTAGATGCGGCTGGGGGGGTGGGGGGAGGGACTGGCATAGCCAGTGTGAAGACAGATGAACGATGCCACTAAGAAGTCGGAGCCCCAGAGAGTAAAGAGACGGTAAATGAGCTTTTTAAAAAGAGCCCCACCATCTCTGGGCTCAGAGAGTTCTATTCCACAGCAGCAAAATAGTTTGTTGCTGGGATTATGAATCTACCAGCCATTTTCTGTCTTTGAACACAAAGTTATACATATTTTAGCATTAAAGAATTCCTGAGAAGTTACAGTAAAAATAAAAGGGAGTCAGATGGAAGCATGAAAACATTATAAATGTCATACGTGGGAAAGTGGCAGCTTCTGGAACCTCAGATCAGGAAGTAGGATGTGGATCACAGGGAGGAGAATCCCAAAATAGTGTGTTAAATAGTTGTTTTGTGGGCACTTCATAAACAAAGATGTGGACACTTGGAAAGAGTATGAGTTTTATAGAACTATTTCCTGTCAAGTTATCTGTATTTTATTTTGCGATGAAGTTACTAGGTGTGTGAATTACAGCGGTGCAGTAGTTACACTCTGTCTTGATTTTGGCAAGACATTTTCAGAGTAAGTTGATATCGTTGAGGAAATGATGAAAGATGTGATGAGATTCTAATACTGTTCCCTGGGTTGTATGGGTTAAATAGCTTGTGCCCACGTGCACTGGTTCGGGGCCTCTGACCCTATCCTGCTTGGGGTTTTTATCAAGGACTTAAAAAAAAAACTTTTACTAAATTTGTGTATGACTGAGAATGTGAAAAGAAATTTGTAGATGACAAATTTAGGAGCAAAATTAGTGAATTAGATAACAGAGTCAAGACTTTAAAAGATCTTGTTATTTTTGAATAAGTGCCCCAAACCCATAAGAATATTATTATATCCTGGAACTAAATCTACAAACAGATGGAACAGGTATGAGTATTTGGGGTGATGGCTCAAAAGAAAATCTTATGAAAATCCCCGAAGTGGGTCTCCGTTACTACCAGTATAACTACAAGCCAAAAAAAAAAGGAAGACCTCTGCCCTGGGGGGCCATATCTGGAGCTCTGTGTAAGGGTTGGTGTGCTATTCCTTAGGAAGATCCTTAAAAAACTGGGATATTCAGTGATGCCGACACTGCGCATGGGCATGCGTTCTCTGGTCTGATTCTTGCAACAATCTTGTGCGATGGCTGTCACTGTCATTCCACGGACAGTGAAGCTGGGACACAGTGAGATGGAGCATTTGCTCGAAGTCATACGACTGTAATTAAGATTTGCACACAGATCTGGCAGACTTTCCCACCCATATGCTTAGCGTCTATGCGCACTGCCTTTCAGAAGTATAACCAGGTCCGTGTGGTTCTGCATGGTCCTGGAGAAGGTCTGCTGTCTAAATTCTTTTAGGCATTTAGGAGAAAGGTCAAAGGTTTTCCTGAGCCTTTTGTTTCTTAAGAATAACTGGCTTAAAGTAGTCCACATCCCAAAGAGGCGTATTTTGTGGTGGCCAACTCTGCTCCTCCTTAGTCCGAAGTCAAACTGCGCCTTAACGCCAATGGTTGGAGAGTCAGGATCCGCATTTTAAACTATTTTTAGTTTCATGTGCAAAATGTGGCCCCAGAGGGCATGGCCAGGACAAAACGGTTGACCACCTTCTGCTGCACATCAGGAAAGACTTGGTACTTATTAGCGCTGTCCCCAAATGGCCTGAGCTGCTTAGGAGAAAAGTGCGTGTGCATGTGTGTGCACGCATGCGCATCCAGCCCCCACCCCACGTGCTGGAACAGAGCGGCGACCCAAGTCGCTGCCCTCACGGAGTTTCTAGCCAGTGTTTCGGAGTTTCTTGCAAAGTGCGTTCAAGATAGCTGGTGAGTCACTCTGGGCTCCTCCCAGAGTGCTGGTGTCGGAGTTGGGACTACGCTAGGTGGAAACTGGGACTGGTGAGTTCCAAGTGATGCAGTTAACTCAGCGGCTCCTCTTTGAAAATGTGTATGTTAACAGCTCATGCAAATGTGGCTACAGGTACTGAGAAGAAATAGCTCGTGTGTTGCCACCATCACTCTACCCACACTTCCTCTTCAGTCATGCACAGTCATTGCTGTGGTTGTTTGAAGTTATTCAAATAAGACTGGCTGTATGTCTTGTAGTTTTTTAAAAAATTCATTAATTATTTTAATCCTTTTGTATTGAATTTATTGGGGTGACACTGGTCGATAAAATTATACAGGTTTCAGGTGCGCAGTTCCACAGCACATCATCTGTACACTACTGCGTGTTCATACCCAACTCAGGTCCCCTTCCACCACCACTTCTCCCCCCTAGACCCTGCCCCTCCCCCGACATAGTCTGGTACACAGACATTCAGAGCAGTTTTGTTTGCGATAGACAGAAACTGGAAGCGGCTCACATGTCCATCAATAATTAACAGATCAGCAGAGTAAGGTACAGCCATACCATGGAATATTACTCAGCAACAAAAAGAAATGAAATATCGATACATACACAGCACAACGGATCTCAACATGGAAGAAGCCAGGCCAAAAAGGAGCACCTGTTGTGCTACTTAATTTACATAAAACTCTAGAATATGTAAAGTAGCCTACAGGAAGGAAGGCAGATCAGCGGCTGCCTGTGGACAGGGTTGGCGGGTATTGGGGATGGGTTACAAAGGGGCATGTAGACACTTCAGGCAGTGAGAGAAGGTCCACTATCTTGGTCATGGTCATGGCTTTGCAGGTGGAGGTGCATGTGGCAACTCTCACCCACTTGTAAACTTTAAACACAGGCAGTTTATGATATGTCAGTTATACCTCAATAAAGCTGAAATTTCAAAAAGAAAATGTGGAAAAGGAACCATACAGGCTACAGTAGTCAGTAATTACCTCTTAAGTTATGACTGAGGAAGGAATGACTTAATTTTCCCTTTTCATGCTGTTTAAATTTTTATGGGAAAAAAGGAAAGACCAAAAGTTTTAAAAGTGAAACTACACAAGCAAAAAAAAAAAAAAAAAAAAAAATCAGTCTGTTTGGAGCCCAGAAATTAATGGATTTGGAAAAACTTCAGAATGGTTGCATGTAGAACAGAAAAAGCTGATGTAAGATCTGTTCAGAGGTGGCCTAGATACTGAGATCTGCCAAGGCTGAGCTGGAAGCTCTTTCAAAGGTCTCCTCTTGGTCCTCTTCCCTGGGAGTCAAAGTCTCTGGGATCAGCAGTCCTGAGAGAACAGCTTTCTGCCTCTCTGCGATTGGGTTAGAGGGCTTTGTTTAAGAAATCTGGTTGTTGCTCACATCCAACAGCGAGTACTTAAAACTTACAATGTGTAGGCACTAGAATGGGTCTAATTGTCTTGTTGTCAGTTGTAATGGCCATCGTCATAACTAATCCATGCAAGACACTCGCCAGAGGACTTTAGATGCGTATCTTGTTGAATCCTAACAGTCATCTATGATATAGATATATTATTATTATTTTATTGACTGATTTTAGAGAGACTGGAAGGGGGGAGAGAGAGAAACATCAGTTTGTTGTCCCGTTTATTTATGCATTCATTGGTTGATTCTTTTATGTGCCCTGACTGGGGATCAAACCCACAACCTTGGTGTATGGGGACGATTCTCTAACCAACGGACCTACTGGGCCAGGGCCAATATGGATGTTATTTTTACTCTTCACTTTACAGATGAGAAAATTGAAGCAAAGAGAAGTTAAGTGTCTTACCCAAGGTGAAAGAGCACATAAGCCGGGAGCTTACTTCTGGAACCAGTTTACTTAACCATCATTTTATACCAAAATGAAGAAAACAGAGGCCCTGCCCTTGAAGCCCCCATGACTTGTCAGGGAGACTGGCATAGGAACACATTGACCCTAACATGTGATGAGCCTTGTAAGGAAAGGTGTAATACACAGTGCCACCAAAGGACCAAGGAAGTCACCCATGCCCCGCCTCAGGCAGACGGGGAAAATGACCTTTGAGCTGGACCTTGAAGGATAGTGGGGTTGCCATGTCGAGAAGGGGGAAGGAACATGGTAGGCAAAGGGCACTGAGGAAGGAAACATGAAAGCGTACTAGATTTGGGGAAAAGCAGGTAATCTGAAGAGCGAGTGGAGTGGTGCAGGGGGGAATGGGAATGGGGGCACCTCCGGAGACCTCCGGAGAGGCCTCTTGAGTGTTGAGGAACCACGGGAAGTGTGTGAACAGAGCCACAGGGTCAGAGCTGTGGGTATGACAGGGCAGTGCGGTGTCACACCACCTCTATAACCGAACAAGGAGGACCCAAGGCTTTGGCTCCAAGTTTAAGAGACCCTGAGCTCAAAGTGGTCATGACTTTGAAAGAAGAGGAGTTTACGGCTTTGGTCATTTATTTGCTTCTGCTTTGGGGAGTCAGCCTTGGGCTTCTGGTTCTAGAAGGGGCAGGAAGGGACTCTGGCAAAATATTCGCTCTTTTCCTGTGAAATAGAAGGAAACGCCTGGCATGCTTCCTTGTCCGTTGTTATTGCTACCTACGCAGGAGTACTTTAGTGGGATGCTTTCGAGAGCAACTAACAGAAAAATAGGCTTGGGTATGGAATGTATCAGCTCATGATGTGAGAAAGTCGGGGGCAGCTAGCTTCCGATGCGGCTCAGTCTAGCAGCAAAACAATGCCTGCCTGTCTTCTCTGCTGTGTTTCTACTGCAGCTGACTCCCTCCAGGGTCCCACGCTGGCTAAAAACAGCTCCCAGGCCTGCCTGCTTTCTCATTCACACTCAGCAGGAAAGACAGCACCTTTGTCCCAGAATTCCCACCAACAGTCCTGAGAACCACTCTGACGATGACTTGGGTCGCATGTGTCTTAGTGGCTGTGGATAAAAGGCAATGATTACCTTAGCTTTCAGGGGTCTCCTGCTTGACCTCTGAAGTCAGGGAAGGAGTAAGCAGACCCCCAAGCGTGAAACAGGACTGCTGGGAAAGTAGAGCCAGGCCAACCAACAGCCATCCTCAACAGTCAGACGTCAGGGGTGCAGTGGACTCGCTCAGTTACAGCATTGATTTCCATATAACCTCATTCATTGCTGCTTTTCTTAATTAAAAAAAAAATACTTTTATTGACTTCTGAGAGAGAGAGAGAGAGGGAGAGGGGAGAGAGAGAAATGTGGATTCGTTGTTCCACTTACTGATGCACTCATTGGTTGGTACTTGTATGTGTCCTGACCAGGGATCGAGCCCACAACCTTGGCACATCAGGACGGTGTTCTAACCAACTGAGCTACCCGGCAAGAGCCATTAATTCTTAGTAGCCCACAAAACTTCACTCTTATGGCCGCCTCTATTTAATTTGGGGATTCTCAATACCTTCAGAGGTTATGATTTCTCTGGCCTAGCCCTCCCTGTTTTGTTTTCAGCTCCCTAGATGATTCTATTGGGCAACCAGGGCTGAGGGCCCTTGCTTAATCCTTCATTATTGCCTCTTCTTCAGCCATAGGCTTCGTTTTAGGTACATCTGAACTATTCTGAATCTAAACAAATAAAGTTCTGCCAACCTAAAGCTGCTTGGGGGATATTGATTTAAGCTGTTTCTTAAGAAACGAGACTCAAAAAGGAACTCTGACCCTCCTCCCTTTCCTCCCTGAGACAGTCAGACAGAAAAACCTGCTTCAGGAAGGAGACCTTAGGATGTGGCCTTAGCCTGATTTGAATTAAGTTTGGTAAACAACAGTGCTTCAGGCAGGCTCTGTTAGCTAGAATCCTGCTGGGTTCCATTGTTTCTGAGTCACCTGGCAGGAATTTCCCTGCTAGGTGTGTTCTGCTCACCCCCACCTCCTTGTAAGACACCCATTCCCACTTCTGAAATCTAAGACTCCATTCCCCCTTTCTCCTTCCTCCAAACATGTCTTACATACCCAATGTCGCCACACCGTCTCTAGAATTATCATGCCTAGGTGAACTGCCCATGTGCGTGCAGTGAACCTCCGATTTTTCTCCTGTTAATCTGCCCCTGTTTCTTTGATTATTAGCTCAGACAGAACTTACATGGTGGGAGGAAAAGTATTAATATATTTGTAGCCCCCACAATATAATTGGAATGAACAATAATGAACCTAACGCTTACTGAGATGTATCGTGTTCCAGGCACATTGCAAGGTGTTTTACATGCACTATCTCACTTCATCATTTATGAGGTAGAGAATATTATCTTTGTTACAGATAAGGAACCTGGGCCCAGAGAACTTATTTTGTCAAAGCCGAGCACCTAGTGTGTGCTTAAGCTAGCACTTGAACCCAGGTGTTTCCAGCTCCAGATCCCTTGCACGTAGCCCCCTTTACACGCTGTTTGTTCCGGAACCATTGAAACCAGAAAAGACACCAGTGTTTGGGCCACCTGTCACTACCAAACCCAATAAGCAGAGACAGGGATTGAATCTTTATGGGCGCTTTATTCAGATGGCCGGGGATCTGAGATGGTGGGTTGATACCCTAACAGACCATCTTACGTTTTCTTTCCAAGCCAGCATTTTTATAACAGAACAAAGTGTGGTGAGAGGTTTTGCATTTCAGGGAAAATCAGATTAAAAAAACTACAGTATTCATGCCCTGGGCAGTTAGCTGTTCCCAGGGACGGGTGGTCCTCTGTCTCTCCCTGGAATGCAGAGGCCGGGATGCCTCCACTTGTCCCCAGGTAATCTTTAGCAGTGCCCCAGGAGGTTGGCTGTTTTCCCAGGAGCCAGGATGGGCCTGATCTGTAGGATCTGAAACAAAAGCTTTAACATGTACATTACTTACTAGGTTTGTAACTCTTTACCTTAAACTAAAATTTTCCAACTCTCAAGCCCCCTATCACCATGACCGTGAGGGATCTCATTTGTAGTTCATTTCCCAACCCTTTTAGTCCCTCACACTTTTGTCAGGGCCTGCAAGGTGACCTTAACTGAGGTTTTGTTTTTAAACCACCTCTAGCGTCTCTTGTGCCGTTTTTAGAGAGAAGGGAAGGGAGGGAGAAAGAGAGGGAAACATGGATGTGTGAGAGAGACATCGACTGGTTGCCTCTCTCACGCCCCCAACTGGGGACCTGGCCTGTGCCCTAACTGGGAATTGAACCGGAAAACTTTCGGTTTGCAGGCCAGCACCCAGTCCACTAAGCCACACCAGTCAGGGCCCAACTATCACATTTTTACACACATTGCATTCTGCACACGGAGATTAGGGAGAAAACGGGGTATGACTCAAATACTTGTTCACAAGTGGCATGTTGCGCACTTAGCGTTTGTGTCTGTACACACCCACACCTCTGTTTTACACACATATAAAAGTTATGGATGTAGTGCAAGGGAGAGAACACCGATTTAGAGTTCCACTTGACGAGCACTGTGACCTTCGACAAATCACCCACATTTGTTAACTTTCTTTTTATCATCCCTAAAATGAGGAGACAGCCCTGGCTGGTGTGGCTCAGTGGATTGCGTGCGGGCCTGTGAACCAAAGGGTCACCAGTTCAATGCCCAGTCAGGGCATGTGCCTGGGTTGCAGGCCAGGTCCCCAGTAGGGGGTGTGGAAGAGACATCCACACACTGATGTTTCTGTTCCTCTCTTTCTCCCTCCTTTCCCCTCTCTCTAAAAATAAATAAAATCTTAAAAAAAATATAAATGGGGAGACAATGCTTGCTTTTTCTAGCTGTCTGATTATCTGAGGATCAAATGAGATCCCAAACCTAGCAAAGAGTCTTTTTTTATTATCATTATTGATTGATTGATTTCAGAGAGAGCGGAAGGGGGAGAGTGAGAGAAACATCGATTTGTTGTTCCACTTATTGATGCATTCATTGGTTGATTCTCTTATGTGCCCTGACCACGGATCCAACCTGAACCTTGGCACATGGGGAGGACGCTATTACTGAATAGGGGCCTGGCTCTGAGCGGTCTGCCTGGGGCCAGCTGTAGTGTGTGGGTTGTTGACTTCATGTAGGGTAGGTTTCAGAGCACGAGTCCAGGTGACTAAGAGGGTACATCTATTAAAACTGGGGACAATGAAACAAGGAAGGGCTTAGCATAGAGGAAGCAACAAGGAGAGCTTTGGTTTGCCTGCCTTAGCTCACTGTGAAGGGAGAGAAAAGGGGGTCATACAGACAGGTTCAAAGGATCAGCCTGGGACAAGCTGTCAGCTGCCCATTGCCAGAGTCTAGGAGACCCATGCCTGTGAAGAAAGAAGTGGGGTGTGGGGGGAGAGAAAGGAAGGAATGGCGCAGGCTGCTCCCCAGAGGGAGAGCACATGCAATCGAAGGAGCTGGGGCCTTTGTCTTGAGGCTTTTCTTGCAGGCAGGAATCTTAGGGGAGGTCTCAGGGGAGGGTTTAGTAGAATATTCATCAGTTCCCCAGATGTGCCCTTTCAGGGTCATGGTCTCCTCTGATTGGTCAGAGGCAGGGCAGGGGATCTTTAGTCATTGCAGCTGGTCCTGGTGTTGCCCACCTGGTTTTGCTGGTTTTGCTGCTTTTCTGAGCCTGGAGCTGAAAAACAGCTGATGCCTAGATGTTATCTCCAGGGAGGAAAGGCCAGGGGAGGAGAGGTCTTCCTTTTTCCAATTTTCTTTTGTTTTTTTAAGATTTCATTTATTTATTTTTAGAGAGAGGGGAAGGGAGGGAGAAAGAGAGGGAGAGAAACATCAATGTGTGGTTGCCTCTCACGTGACCCCCCTACTGGGGACCTGCCCTGCAACCCAGGCCTGTGCCCTGACTGGGAATTGAACCAGCGACCCCCTTTGGTTTTGCAGGCTGGCACTCAAGACACCTGAGCCACACCAGCCAGAGCTGTTTCCCTAGTTTTGTCCCCTGCCAGGCACTTGGGGCCTTCCACCCAGGTGACCGTCTGCACCTGGCTGTAAATTGCTTGGCCATTGTGCTCAGCTCTCTCAGTTTCCCACTTCCACTTGCCAAGGAATTCTCCTAGCTTCTCATTATCCTGTCTCATCACCAACCGAGCTACCCAGCCAGGGCCCTAGCAAAGAGTCTTGGCCATACGTTTTTTGCTGGCTGATAAACTGTCCATGTGAAACATGTCCTAGTAAAACATGATGCATCCTCATTACCTTTCATAGAGTAACGTGGCATCTGTGTGCATCCCATCTGGTGAGCCATAGGTTCCTCCTCACCTTGTTTTCTCATGTACTGACAAAGCTTCGGAGTTCTGTGTAATGTGCCTGGACCACAGGTTGCGAATTTAATAGAAAGCAGGGGAGAGAACAGAAGGAAAGAGTGGGAGAGGCATTTTTACAATTTACGTACCAGCATTTTTTTTCTTTTACTGCGAAACAAATCCCTGTCGGCTAGGATGGCAGGAAAGGGGCCCTTTACACATGGATGGTGGGGGTGTAGATTGGTATAAAGTCTTGGAGAGCTAGTTATCAAATTGAAGACCAAGATATCAATCCCATTTTGTACTAGATAATAAAAAATTATTTTAAGTGTAAGCTCGTATTTCTGCCAAGATTGAGCAGAAACAGGGAGGAGAAGACAGACGACAAGGAGTTGGCAGTGGCTGTCCCTGGTGGCTGGGACTGTCTGGGAGAAGTTCCAGTCTTTCTGTTACAGTCTTCTGTATGGTTTGAACTTGCAGACAAACATTTATTTATTTATTTATTTTGCAAAAACCAAAAGCAGCCCAGAGCACAGGATAGCTAGACAGGCACACATCAGCGCTGCTCCATCTCCTCAATCCTTGGCTCCTCTCTGCAGATCAGGCCCAGAGTCCTGGAGGGCGCTCACCCCCCCTGGCAGGCCCTGCGCACTGCACACGCTGTTGTGCACTCCATTACCAGCTGCTTAAGCAGCAGGTTCCTGGTGGCTTGTCAGCTGGAACCTGCTTCTGGAGGACAAACAGGAAGGGCACAGCTGCCAGGGGAGATTACCCTGTTGGCCTCGTTGGCAAGAAAACAATTCATATCTTAAGATGTTGAGGAAAACTTCATGCCTCTGCCTGGAGAGGGGAGGGAGCCAGCCTGAGGTAGCCCTGAAGGAAGCCTCACATTGGCTTGTATGCCAAGCCTCCAGCCCCAGGTCCTGGCAACTGGTCCTCCACGCTTGGGGAGGGCTCCAGAGCCACAGGCCAAGTCTCACTATGGTCTGGATCCCCTGGCTTTAACTGGAGCTTCCTTGATAGGAAAAGAAACCGTTTCACCATTCTTGCAGCTAGCCTTCTATTATGCAAGATGCCTGCAGGACCTCAGGGCAAAGACCAGTTAAGAAAGGCAATGAAAGCCCTGACTGCTGTGGCTCAGTTTGTTGGGCGTCATCCCGCAAAGGGAAAGGTCACCGGTTCCATTCCCAGTCAGAGCAGGTGCCTGGGTTGCGGGATTGTCCCCATCAGAGCGCACATGAGAGGCAACCGATCCATGTTTCTCTCACATGTTGATGTTTCTCTCTCTCTTTCTCCCTCCCATCCCCTCCCCTCTCTCTAAAAATAAGTAAATGAAATCCTTAAAAAGAAGGAAGGCAATGAAATAGGGCACGAACTCAGGTAGGTGGACATCAGGGCCCTCTGCTCTGGCACGTTCTAGCTGTGTGGCCTTAGGCAAGTTACTTAACCTCTCCGAACCTGAATGTCCTTACCTGTGGGATGGGTTAAATAAAACCCACCAGCTTTATCGGGCTGCGGGTGCTGCTCTGTGTCCAGGGAGTTAGCGCTCTCTGCCTGACCAGGAGTGCTCAGTAAAGGCCACACTTACGTTCACGTGGGGCCTCATTTCCTCTCTCTCCCCACAGTGGCAGTGGTTAAGGATTTGGGCTCTGTTATGTTTTACAGGGGTGACTTTGGACAGACCCCTTCGGACCTCAGTTTTCTCATGAGCAACATGAATATAAGGGTTTCTAACTCATGGATCTTGGGAAGTTTAACTGAGATTCACACGTGTAACAATAAAGTGCCTGGAACATAGGCATTCAGGACCTGGGGCTGTTACAATTTGCTGATGAAAGATTGGCATGTTGCCTATTGTTAGGTAGGACAGACAACAAACCAAGGCATGGAGGAGGGGGGAGACATGTACACCCACCGACTCGGCAGTGCTGAGTCTGGTCCGGTAATATTGCCAGGTGTCCCAATGTCACGGGAACACCAGGCTAACACAGGAGAAGGGCAGTCCTTGAAATTCTAGGTATCTTCTCCTCTATCTCGGAAAGTGAGCCTTTGATACTGTGCTTTCATCCCAAGGCCTGAAAGGTGGGAAAGGGCCCACAGTGCCCAAAGGAAGAAGCCCGTTAACACCTTTGGGTATTCACACTCCATCCCCCACTCCAAAAGCTGACACCACCTTTACCTGTCAATCAGTGTGCAACTTCTTCACCCCATCCTACCAACTATGTAAGTCCTCAGAACAAAGGACTCTCGGGTTTGGCGCTCTTGGCTCTCTGGCCTCCTGGCCAGAGGCTGCCAGGCCTCAGGCCACCTGGCCTCTGGCCATGTGTACACTTGCCACCACGTGCACACTTGCTGCCATGTGCATGCTTGCCACCACGTGCATGCCTGCCACCCCGGCCCCTGCTTTGTCCTGAACCTATGCCTTTCGCCCCCACACCCCACCTTAGCCAGGTCGTTCTCTTGAACGGATCACCAATAAACCCTGCTTGCATGCTAATAGACTTGCTGATCTGTAATTCTTTACTACATTGGCAAGAAGAACCAAGTTTCTGGGAATTTCTCCCATAAAACTATGAAAAAAAACACAAGTTTCACGAAGCCACCTTCCAAACCCCTGCCTGCCCTGGCCTCAGACTCTCACGATGAGCCACTGGTTCTCGTCTGAAGTCCCGTCTTCAGCTGCTGTGCTGCAGGGTGTGCTCTCAGGCCCTTCCCACTCCTCCAGCTTCTCTTTCTCTCCTGCCTGCAAGGCCTCTCATTAGTCCAATTAATAAACTGTTACTGTCACATCAGTTTAGTCTCGGGAGCAGTGTCCCTTGGGGATGTGCACTTTGCTGGGGAAGGGAGGTGGGGAGTGGAACAGGAAAGCAGCGTTGGCAGCAGATGGGCCTCCCTGGGCCGGGTGTCCTGGGACATCATCAGGATAATCAGTGAGAACTTCATTATACAGAGTGAGAGTCTAGCTGTTTGGCAGAGCACCCGGGTCCCATTCAGGCGCTGGAAGGTTCTTCCCTGGAGATAATGACCACCTTGAGGCCTCAGGCCCTCTGTACACTGGCCTTTAGCTCTCTCTCAGAGATGCACGTACACACACGTGCGCCTGCATGCAGGCACGCACGCCAAGTTCCCTGGGCTTCCACTCAGCTGAAGAGTTTGTGGGTACATTCCAGGCCTGGAAGGCTGGTAAACAGGGTGAGGCTGGAGGGCCCGGAAACGCACGACTGCTCCTGCTGATTGCTGAGAATAACCAAACCCTGAGCTTCCCAAGGGCCTATTAAACCATCACAATGCCTGATCCACACAGCACGTTCCCTCCCAGCCTTAGAAGGATAAAAGATAATGGGCCTGACAAGTTAGCTCAGAAGCTCAGGCAGCCCAGGGACAGGTTGGTTTGGTGGGTGCACAACCCACTCCCCACCCCCACACCACTGGGGTGTGAACCTGGAGTTTATGCTGAGGCTGGGGAAGGGGGCTCTGTGTGTGTATGTGTGTGTGTGTGTGTGTGTGTGTGTGTGTGTGTGTGTGTGAGAGAGAGAGAGAGAGAGAGAGAGAGAGAGAGAGAGGTCATGAGGTCATGGTTTGATGGGAAGTCAGCCCTTATTCCTTCAACTAGTTACATTATCCATACCTGTTCTGGCTTCTGTTGAGGCGAAAGGAGGTTCAAACTCAGTGTGCTGACACCTGGCTCCTCCCGCTGCACCGTCAGCATTCCTGCGCTCCGCCTGGAGCCAGTAGCTTCCATGCTGGCCTCAGTCCAAGGTGAGTGTGGAGGATGCCACATCTTTCACTGCTCTGTCTCTCATTCCCCACAGCCACAGAAATGTGTGTGCTGTGTCTAACAGACTGAACTGTAGACCTCGAAGTGTGGTCCGCGGACCGGTTGTTTCAGCATCACCCAGAAGCTTGTTAGAAATGCAAATTCTCAATTGTATACCCCCACATTCACTGAATCAGAAATCCCAGGGGTGCAGCTCAACAGTTTGTGTGTTAACAAGCCCTTCAAGTGACACATGCTGAAATTTAAGCATCACGGATGTATGTTTGAGGATAACTTGAAAAAAAATTACAATGGACGGAAGGACATTAAAAAAGAATTGTAAACAGGAGTGTTTCAAGTCTACAAGAATATAAAAAGGGTCTTTCATGGTGTTTTGCTTGCCACTGTGGAGGCCCACAGGTGGGGATGGATTTCTCCTGTACCCAGACATACCAAAGTGTGCGCATGCATCTATTCTCTGCCTTCTCTCCAGAGGCCACAGCATTCTTGAATTTGGTGTTGATCATTCACATGCATGGTTTTACTACCTATTTGTTACATAGTACTTACCTTCTGCATATTTTTAACTTTATGTATTTTTGACATACTGTGTATGCCTGTTGGTGATTTGCATTTTTCCATTTGCCATTAAGGTTTGAGACAGATCTTTGGTGCTACTACATCTGTTTATTTTCTTGTTGATGGACATTTATGTTGCTTCCAGTTTTTAGCTATTACAAGTAATGCTGTACTTAACACTTAGGTGAATGGCACCAATATACAAGGATTTTTCCGGGCTGTCTCCCTAGGAATGCTGTCACTGGATCACACTAATGTGCATCTCCATCTTTACTAGATCTTTCCAAGCTACATAACTCCGAAGTGGTTATATTGATTTAAGCTGCTACAAAAATTCGGTCCAAGAGTTCCTATTACCTACTCATTGCCGCGGCATTGCAAGACTATAATATTTTGTTATCTTTTCTGATTTTTGGATGTGAATGGCATTTTTTTGTAGTTTTATTTTGTATTTATCTCATTATTGTTAAAGTTGAATTTTTTTTTAAAGCAGATTTTTATTTTTAGAGAGGGGGGAAAGGAGAGAGAAAGAGAGAAAGAGAGAAAGATTGTTGTGTGATAGGGACCTGGCCCACAACCCAGGCATGTGCCCTGCCTGGGAATTGAACCAGCAACCCTTTGGTTTGCAAGCCAATGGTCAGTCCACTGAGCCACACCTGCCAGGACAAAGTTGAACATTTTTTTATATGTGTATTTGGCCAGTTGGTTTCTTTTGTGATTTCATGTTTTTTTTCCTTTGTCTATTTTTCTTTTTCTTTTCAAAGACTTTATTTATTTATTTTTAGAGAGAGGGGAAGGGAGGTCGAAAGAGAGGAAGAGAAACATCAATGTGTGGTTGCCTCTCACGTGACCCCTACTGGGGACCTGGCCTGCAACACAGGCATATGACCCGACTGGAAATCGAACCGGTTGCCCTTTGGTTCACAGGCCCACACTCAGTCCACTGAGCCACACCAGCGTTGTGTGCATAACTTGACTTTGTGGACTCTCCATTCTGTTCTGTTCTGTTTGACCATTTATCTTTGTACCTCTTCCCCGGTTTCTTAAAAACTAGAGTGTTACAGAGTGTTATCACTATCTGGAAGGGTAGACCTTAACTTTTTCTTACAAAAATAGTCTTGGTTCTTCTTGGCCCTTTGCTCTTATTTGTGGAACTTGTCAAGTTTCATAAAATACTTTATTAGAATTGCATGGCCTTTATGATTCATTTTGGTGGTATTGTCATTTCTAACCTTTCTATTATAAAATTTAAGACATAGGAATCTACATTAGGATTGTAAAGCAAAACCCAGGTCAAGAAAACACAATACTACTGGAACTCCATCAGTGCCCTATAGTATTGCTTACCGATCACAATGAACTTTTATAGGATTTTTTTTTGCTTTTATTTATAGTTTCAATGCCTGTGTATGCATGTCTACAAAAAAATAGGCTTTCTTGTATTTAAGCTTTATATGAAGAGAATAATATAGTATGTAGTCTTTTGCAATTTGGGTTTTTGGCTCAACATTGTATTTGGGTTGTTTCCAGTCTCTGGCAGCTATTATCATGTTGCTCCCAACATGCTGGCACAGGTACCCAGGTGTGTACGCATGCCTGTCTCTACGGTGTGTACCTAAGTGTGGAGTTACAGGATCGTGACATGTGGGTGTTTCCTGTTATGCTGTTTCCAACATGGTTATGCTGACTCCTGTCCCCACTAGCCTTCGATGAGACACCTCAGTGCTCCACTGTCTTCGTGACACTCTGGATTGTCAGGTTTTGTGGTTTTTTTTTCCAAAGTAATTGTCTGCTTTATTAGAAAATGTGCATTTTGCCTTGCTTTCTCTAGTAAAAAGCTTTGCATTTTGATAAGGTAGGGGGAAAGGGGAGTCTTAAAAAGATGGCAGAGGATATTCAGGATTCATTAGTCCTTCATGTTTGTGAAGTTGCCCCCCCCCGCCCCCGCCCGCCCACACACAAAAAACCCCCCAAAACAAAAAAAACCTGCTCTTACAGGAAGCCACTCAAAACTCATTCACACCATGGTATAAATGACTAATAAGGCTTGTTGGCAGCAAAACTGCCCCAGGTGTGAGACATCAGTTCAGCAAGCTGGGTGCTTGAGTTCTGGCTAAGAAAGAATTGAGAGCCAAGACCCAAACAATGAGGAAAAGTTTATTTGAGTCACAGAAGTAGAAGAAATGCACTATAGGAGAAATGGGCGCAGGAAACAAGTTACGGAGGCAAAAGGAGTGTCCTTGGCACTTAGGGGAAAGAGAGAGGCAAGGAAAACCGAGCCTGGGGGACCCGGGTAGGGAAAGGTGTGCGCATGCTCCACACAGAGAGCCACACTGGGTTCTGCGGCCTGAGGGCTTTTATCTTCATACTTCTTGTCAATCTGATGCATATGGTAGTATTTTACTGTGCTTTTAATATTCAGTTTCCCTCACAAATAATTAGATTGAGCAATATTTTGTGTGCTCATTGGCTTTGTTTTTCCTCTTTTGAAGTGCGTGTTAAAATCTTATGCCCATTTTCTTTTGCATTTCAATGATTTGTAGGAATTTATTTGCAAATCCTGAATACTATGTTGGTTATATATGTTGCAATTTTTTATTGTGCTGTTTGTGAATGAAAATTTATTTTAATGCATTCAAATCTATTTTTCTTTCATTTTACGGTTAATGATTTAATGATTTTTTCTATTTTCAGATATCCTTTGCTACTCCAAAGTGAAAAAGGTAGCCTTGAATTGACTTTTGAATGTGGTGTGAGAAAGGATCCAGTTTCTTTCTTTTCCATGTGACGATCTATGATCTCAGCCCCAGTTGTTGAAAAGCCTGTCCTCTGCCCCCCCTGCCCCCCGCCCCCCTGCCGAACATCTACCTGTGTCATAAATCAAATGTCCCATGAAGTCTCTGACAAGCACCAAAAAACAGTCTACTTAACTTTCTCTGCGGCGATACTGTACTTTGTAATTGCTATAGCTTTAAAAACCCATCTTGATATCTGGTAAAGCAAGCTTTTCTCCATCTTTTTTCCAAGTTTCTTTGCTATTACTCTGTCCTTGCACTACCATCTCCATTTGGGATTTTTATTGTATCAAATCTACAAATCAGCCTGAGAGAATTGACATCTTTATAATAATGATCTTTTCAGCCTAAAAGCGTGGTACAACTCTATCTACTTAGCTCTTTTAAAAACATTTTTTGATAACGTTTTAAAGTGTCCTCCATATACTTTTTCTTTTGTATTTCTTTGTTTGATACAGATGTCTTTCAGATTTTATTGCTTTGCAAGTGCTAACTTTAAGAAATTATATAATTGTTGATTTATTGGAATAATATTGATTTTAGTATATTGATCTTGTAGTCACAACCTTGTTGAAACTTTTGACTACTTCTAATCATTTACCTAAAAATTCTTTTGCATTTTTTTTTCTTCAGATAATCATATCCCACATGAGTAAGGGTAGTTTTATTTCCTCCTTTAAGATTCTTATGCCTTTAATGTTCTTGCTTGCACTGGGGAGAGCCCTTTGCTGCCTGGGTGGGTGCTCTATCACAGTGTTGGGCAGAAGCAGTGCTAGGATAGTTTCTCGAGCCTAATGTAGAATGAGTATTTTTTTAAAAAAGATTTTATTTATTGATTTTTAAAGAGACATAGGGAGGGGGGAGAAAGAGAGAAACATTGAGGTGCAAGATATACTTTGATTGGTTGCTTCTTGTGCGTCCCCAAGTGGGGACCAGGTCTGCAACTCAGGCATGTACCCTAACCAGGATTCAAACTGGTGACCTTTTGGTTCCCAGGCCGGCGCTCAATCCACTGAGTCACACCCACCAGGGCTTCAACACTCTCTATCTACATGTTTTGTTTGCTTTGTGGTGTATATATAGGACAGCATTCTTCAAGCAGAGGAAAGAGTATTTTCCTTAGAGACGTGCCTTGCAGATGCTGTCCCATCATTTACTGAACTCTGAGCTCGAATAGAAACTAGAGGTAGAAAGATGAATAAACAGACCTCTGCCTTCAGGAGTTTACAGGTCCGTCCATCCATAGCGCTGTTAGGAGAGTGGAAGTTGCTGCCCACTTGCAGGACTGCACCTGCTGCAGACAAGCAGAAGGGGACAGAGGAAGTCCCAGCTGGGCTCTGGAGGCGGTGGGCTAGACAGAGGATCCCAGACCACTTTCATGTCTTTGACATGGAAGGCAGTCCCCCTGCCATTCCACTTTCTTCAAGCCCGGAGAGGATAAAAGATCCTTTTTATTTCTATAGCACAATGATTCTTAACCTTTTGTCATCTGATGGCACACATAAACTACTAGAATTCTGCGGCACACCAAAAAAATATGGTTTTGCCAGTCTGACAAAAAATAGGCATGAGTTTGATTGATTTACACCCCCACCCCCCGCCAAATAATTACCTACTTTGTTTGCTACAAAGTGACTTTTTAAAATATCAGGTGCCTATACTTGTATATAAGGACTTTTGATACCAAGAATTAACCAACCAGATGCAACCTTATTATGCATCGTGACCAATAAAATGCAACTCTATTATACGACCTGTGTATTTATGGTTCAAGACAGGACATTCACATCAGAGGGCTATTGTTGTGTTGGCTATTGTCATTTTTTTATTTGACAATCTAAGGGAAAAAAGGTCAGTGCCCCTGACTAAACAGTCAGGTGCTGCATGTTTTAAAAATTCTTGCTGCACACCAGTTGAAAACTGCTGCTTCAGCAGATACATTCCAAGTTGGAACTTCGGACTCCTAGCGCTTCACCCCCCTCTTAAGGAGCCACTGCGCCCTCCAGTGGAGGAAGGGCCGCCAAACCCCAGAGGATCGCCCCAAAGTGCCCAACACCAGCAGGCATCCTTAGGAACCCGTTGTCTCCGTCCCCGCCCCCTAGACGGAGTCCCGCCTTCGACGCGATCTCGTCCTGTGGCGCCGATTGGCTGGCCCGTGTGCGTGAGATGCTGCGCCGTGGGGCGGGGCGGAGGAGCTTCGTCGTTTAGGCCTCAGCTGTGTGTCTTGGGTCGCCGCCCCCACTGCCTTGCTGTGTCCGCCCCTCGCCTGTCTTTAGAGGATACAGGCGACAGCCCGGGCTTCGGGTGGCTGTGCAGCCGCCAAACGTCTCGGCGGAGCTGCCCCTTCCAGCTGGCTGCTCTCGTCGGCGGGGTCCAGGACGGAGAGGAAAATGGCGCCGGCGCCCCGAGGCGTCCGGGAGGAGCCGCTGCTGCAGTGTGGGTCCCGACCTCTTTCCCGGGTCCTTTTCTTTGCCCAAGCCTTCGTCCTCCTGCTGCCGGCCGCCGGGACGGGCGTCTGCCCCGCGCCCTGCACCTGCCGCTCCTCTCTGCTGGATTGCAGTCGCAGGAAACTGCCAGCGCCGAGCTGGAGGGTGCTGTCGAGCCCGCTGCCCCCCGACGCCGCCAGCCTGTGAGTGGAGTTGCCGGGCGGGGTTTGGGGTTCTGAGGAAAGGGGAGGTCCCTTCCAAAGGGGACAGGAGGGAGAGAGAGGCCTGGTCGGAGGGCGCGGTCAGGAGCCTAAGCTGTGAAGAGAAAGGCCATTACGGTGTTGTGAACTTTGTAGGGGGGGGGAAGGTGGGGGGGTTGAGGTTCTGGGTTCTGGAGTTAACATTCTTGGGGCTACCGAGGCGGTGAGTCCTGGGCTGGGGCGGAGCGTGGGCGAGGATGTTGTTACGGCGTCAGTTGTCCTGGGCACCGGCACTGACTCGAGGTGGTTAGGGCTCCTCGCCCACTCTGGGCTGCATCGTGCAGTCCAGGGTGCACGTCGGCCTGAATGGTCCCCAGGCATGTGATTTTAAACCACGACCGCCGGAGACACTTGGGCTGTCTTTTGTCTCTAGTTCGCATTTTGGCTCGTTTTGTGCTGCATTGAATACGTAACAAGGTTCAAACTAAATGTGTTAGGAGAGCCGGTTCTGCCCGGAACAAGTATCTTTTATAAGTAGCATCCTCGATCCAATTTAGGAAAGGGACATTCTTTCCAAAGTCATGTGATGCTTTATTGTTTTCAGTGCATTGGTTGTAGCAAAGAACCTAAAAATCAGCCCTTTTTGTTTATGTATGAGAAGCAAGTACAGATTGGTTGACTCCTTCCGGAGACGCCACTGCGGAGGGCTCCTTTTGACAGGCCTGTGTTGGTGGCACCTGGAGAGCCCACTGGTCTGAGTCAGCCTGGTGGCATTGGGGAGCAACAGTAGGTAATAAATGCTGCAACTACGGGCCTTCTTAACCACTAACATAGTTGTTTCTCTGATGCTAACTCAGCAGTTCATTTATTAATTGATGGCCTTCTAGTACAGTCGACTCCAAAACAGAGTTGTCACAAGAAAGACCAGCTTGAAGTGCAATTAAAATAGGAGGGTCTGTTTGGGTCTTCAGTGGAAAATAAATATGCAAATACAAGGTTCCTCTCTGCTGCAGAGGTTATTTTATTCATTTGCAAATAGATTAGGATAGATAGGAAAGAAAGCTACCTCAAATTCCTGAAGAAAATTAAGGTAACTTAAATAGCAAAATGCTGTAGTAGCATAGATCTGTAATAAGATGCTTTCTGTTGTTTTAAGGTGTGACATCTGTGGCAAGTTCTGGTTCTGTTGATGCAAATAAAATTTAGAAATTCATATCAATGTGCAACATAGTCTGAATTAAACCTAGCATGACATCTTTGTAATGCGGCACGTGCCTCTGTTCTAAGAAATTCTTGGAATAGCTACCTGATTATGGCAGAATAAATCTGGTGCAGGTTTAAAAACAACACAGCTTCACTGAGCTGTCATTGAAATAAATGTGGCCTACTTTTTAAGATCCGCCATTGGTAGCTAAACAGCAATTAGAAATAGTTTTGTATAAGATATATGTGTTTTGTGTCTAGGTTTGATTTTTGGTTAATCAAGATAAATTTCCTGAAGCCAAATGACAATCAAAATTTTTATTTTTATTTATTTATTTTTCTTGTTAAGATTTTATTTATTTTTAGAGGGAGGGGAAGGGTGGGAGAAAGGGAGAGAAACATCAATGTGTGGTTGCCTCTCACGTGGCCCCCACTGGGGACTTGGCCTGCAACCCAGGCACGTGCCCTGATTGGGAATTGAACCAGTGACCCCTTGGTTCACAGCCCTCGCCCAATCCAGTGAACCACACCAGCCAGGGCGACATTCAAAATTTTTAAATGTTCTAGAATGAAATTGACATTTTCAGTTTAAGTGAAATGCCTTGGAGAACAATTCTGTTGTAGAAATGTAATTGGGTAGAAATCTTACATTAGCAGAAGAACTGCTAGAATATTAAAAGATGGAGTTGTGCTGTTATAAACAGAAATGTAACAGTCTTCAGCAATGAAACCACCTGGTGCATGTGGGTTTCTTTATGTAATTTTGAATTTTTAAAACACATGCGATGCTTAAATGTATTAGTGATTCAAATGCAAATGCTCAAACTTGTGGCCATCATCAAAAAGATTGTAGACGAAATTCATTAATCTTGGCTTTTGAAATGTATCTGCCCCTGGTTCCTGGCACAGAACTCCTGAAACTCTTGTAATTTCCTGAGTGATAAGAGTACTAGGAGCATCTTTCTTTCTAATATTTGGTCTTTGACCTTGTTTCTTGACACAGGGTTCCTAAATCCCTTGGAATTTCGGGTGATAGAAGTGTCTTTTTTTTTTTTTTTTTAAAGAATTTATTTATTTATTTTTAGAGAGAGGAGAAGGGAGAAAGAGAGGAAGAGAAACACCAATGTGCGGTTGCCTCCAGTGCACCCCCACACTGGGGACCTGGCCCGCAGCCCAGGCATGCGCCCTGACTGGGAATCGAACCAGCGACCCTCTGGTTCACAGGCCAGCACTCAATCCACTGAGCCACACCAGCCAGGGCTAGAAGTGTCTTTTGATCTAATGAGGCAATTCTTGGTGGACTCCTGGATGGCTTCAGGATGAGATCTGGTCACTAGAAAGACCAGGGAGTCACTAGAAGTTTGGGACTTTCAGCCTCACTCCTCTTCATCCTGGAAGGGGAGAGGGGCTACGAATTGAGTTAATAGTTAATTAAGTCTATGTGAGGAAGTCAAAGTAAAAATCCCAAATCTCAGGTGTAGAATGCTTCTGGGTTGGTGAGCACATCTATGTGCCATGAAGAAGGTGCACCCCAGCTCCACAGGGAAGCTCCTTTGCTGGACTGTTTTGGACCTCATCCTATGTATTTCTCCATTTAACTGTCTGTGTCCTTTATAGTGGCTTTTACTATATAATAAATCAGTAAATGTAGTAAGTGTTTCCCTGAGTTCTGTGAGTTGTTCTAGCTGGTGATTGAATCTAATGAATAGGGCATGGAAACCTCCAGTCTGTAGCCAAGTTGGACAGAAGTTGTGGGTAACATGGGGTCCTACTACTTGTGGTTGGTGGCTGAAGTGGGGGTGCAGCCTTGTGGGACGGAGCCCTTACTCTGTGAGGGGTGCACTAACTCCAGTTAGTGTCTGAATTGAATTGCAGGACACCTGGCCGGTGTTGGAGAAATGATTGGTGTGGGGAAGAAAAAAAACCCCATCCGTGTCAGAAGTATTATGTGTGTGAGTAAAGGAAGAAATGTGACAGAAATTCTTTGCTTCATCCAAGTTTAGTCTGGCTCCTGATCCTTCTCCTAGGCCATCTCTGCACATCCTTATAAAATGCAATTTTAGCAAGAACCCTGCTATACCAGTTTAGCAAGAAGCTGCTACCTTCAATAATCTGATTGGATTCTTCCCCTGCAGCAGGGGTGTCAAACTCATTTTCCCCGGGGGCCACATCAGCCTGGCGGTTGCCTTCAAAGGGCTGAATGTAATTTCAGGACTGTATAAATGTAACTACTCTTCAACAGTTATGTGAGAGCTCGGGGGCTGCCGCTGGGTAGAAACAAGGTGCTGGGTCGGATAAAACAAGGTGGAGGGCTGGATTTGGCCCGTGGGCCTTGTGTTTGCCACCTGTGCCTTATACCATGCCCCAGATGGTGTCTGATCACCTTGACCTGCTTTCAGCCAGAATCCCGTTAGGTCTGGTTAGTCAGAACCCTCTTACCTCTGATGTTTTCTCTTAGTATTTTTCATCCCTGCTTCTTAGCTTTAAATTCCTGTATACACAGGCAGTATTTGGAGTTGAGCCCACTCTCTTACCTACATTAAAAAATTTCTTTGCAGTGGTCCCTGTGCCTAGCTCTTCGTTCCCCAAAGTCTTCCTTACCATGCTTTGACAAGTATCATTGAATCTTTTTTTCCTTTTAACAGTTATGGTGCCACAACTCCAATAGGATCAGATTCATCATTGGACCCCCGGACCTCTCACCCAGGACCCTAAGTGCATACCTTTGAAGCTTTTATCTTCCTCCTGACTGATGGATCGGGGATCCATTGGTGAGTCCGACTCCTGAACCATTGCTCCGGACAAATGTCTGTGGAAGCTGGTAAGGACAGATTTTGACTTACGAGTCGGAGTATAGCCCTAGCTGGTGTGGCTCAGTGGATTGAGCGCCAGCCTGTGAACTAAAGGGTTACTGGTTCAATTCCCAGTCAGGGCACATGCCTGGATTACAGGCCAGCTCCCCAGTGGGGAGCATACAAGAGGCAACGACACATTGTTTCTCTCTCTTTCTCCCTCCTTTCCCCTATCTCTAAAAAATAAATAAATAAAATATTAAAAAGAAAAGAGTCGAAGTATACACTGGAAGAGGGGATAGAGCCCCAGATAAACACGGCCTGGGTTAGGGTCCCAGGTATTCCTGTTGGTAAGAGGTCCTTTAGAGTCCAGGGCAAGCAGCTGTTTGTAAGAAGCTGGGTTAGAGCCCTAGGCTTCTTAGTTTGAAAGGTACCTACTGGGCTGCAAGTCTCTTCTGGCTTTCTTTTTGATTATTTCCTGCCTCCTTGCACTGGCAATCCTTCTTCCTGTCTCTGTGACACCTCTCCGTTTTCTCTACTGGATCCTGGAACTTCTCAGTTGAAACAGACTCCTTGTTGAGCCCCTGCTAGCCATCCTCTCCACCAATTCTGTAAACTTACATCCGCGTTGGCGTGCTTTTGCTGAGAATAATGTGGAACTTCACTGGCCTCTTTGGGAAACTTGACATCTCCCGAAACTGGCTCCTCTAAGACATCTCCTTGTCCATTCCTTCTGCTGCTGTTCTCTCCTCTCAACCGCCTTCCGTCTTCCCTCCAGTTCCCTAGAATCCTTTGGTATATCTCCCTCCAGACCCCTCCTCCTTCATCCCTTTGACCTTTTTCACTGCCCATCTCTGTAGCCACTTGAACTTTGGGCTCCCTGCCCTTCACTGGGGGCTGTCAAGGGATTTAGGAACCCCCAAAAGCAACTACTTGAGGCTGAAAAAGAAAAGGGCTATTTGGAGATAGACTGGATGTTTTGGTTAGTTGGATGGGCTTTGGAAACATCCAGACAACTGCTAGATGTCTCCTTGGTCACCTACAGTTTGGTCCATAGCCTCCAGAAGATTACAGTCAGGGCAAGGGAAGGTCTTGAAGGTGGCCTCTACAAAACTGATAACGGATAACCGGAACTTGTCCCTTTCGCCAGAAACACAGTTTGCATAAAAACCGAGTCGAGAAAAGACAAGAGCTAATGATTTATAAATCAATGAGTTTGTATTGATGGCTAAAATATTAGAATGTAAACCATGAGATTTCTATTTGTGTACTTACATTATAGATGTGTGATATTTTTCTATCTCTAAGTGGTATTAACCAATTAATTTATAAAATGCCTCAAAGAAGTTCTATTCAAATTGGCTTAGAGATAAATGAGCACTTACGTAAATCAAGTGTTCTGGAAGCTTTCAGAAATAGAGCAACTAAGCCAATGTTTTAGCTGTACAGGATCTGGGAGAATTTTTCATGAACAAAGCTAATTTGAAAGTTGTTGGTAAAGTAAGGTCAGGCCTGTCTTTAGAACTGCCAGCATTGAGTATAACACAGACATGCAGTTTTTCCTCCTGAGGGTCGCTGCTCAGACAAGCCGCTGTCTGTGCTCAGTGCACATAGGTGTGTAAGGTAACCTGTTTGGAGTTATTAAACTATAAATCCCGACTAAGAATAAAACACGCAATAAAAGTAAGTTGCTTGATGTATGTTAAGCACGTCAGTACAAAAAGAAATAAGGGGAAAAGACCATGTATATTTAACCTTTTTAGGTATTTGCTTTTTTGATGCCCGCTTAACATGCATGTGTTGTAAAAATAGGTGATAGGTAAGTAACTTGAGATGATGGCTAGCTTTGTTTGGTGTTATGTCTGCCTAAAGTAAAAATTTTGGTCTTTTTTAAGTAAGATAAACTACTGAAATATTCATTACTGAACCTAAGTGTAAGTTTATATATTTTTGTCATCTTGTTTTTATATTTTTTATATAGTATAGAGAAGCTAAAGATATTTGAATCTATTAGTAAACGTGTCCTTTGCCACATTGGAAAATTGTACTGTGAGGAATCATATGCCTCTAGAAATTGTGAAATTGAATATTCATAAATTGACTGGTCTACAGAATACGAATGTATGACAGACCAGTCGTCTACTTCCTAGTATTTCCCTGTAAAAGAGAGGTTACTAATAGTTAAAAATTGTGAATGGAACTATTAGAAACCATAAGAATGAAGAGAAGCAACTTTGTTTGCAAAGTATGCAAGGAATATGTATTTTGTTTGGGGGGGGAAGTAATTTTATTTTAAGGTAGACCGATTGGTAGTTCCAGAATGAGAGAGGGAAAAATATAGGACAAAGACTGAATGGATATTAGAAAAATAGTTGTAGAAAATTTGTAGAAAAGGAGTTTTATGTGTGGTCAAGTTGCTAGGATTGAATGGATTTATTTATAAGTTGGAAAAGTTGAACTTAATTATTGTAAGTGTATTGGTGTAAAACCAGAATGCTGAAGTTTTCTTGGAATATTGGTCTGCTCTTCTTAGGAAGTTGTAGCCCCGGCTGGTGTGGCTCTGCGGGTGGAGCACCGGCCTGCGAACCAAAGGTCACTGCTGAGATTCCCAGTCAGGGCACGCGCCTGGGTTGGGGACAGGTCCCCAGTTGTGGGTGTGCGAGAGCCAACCACACATTGATGTTTCTCTACCTCTCTTTCTCCCTCTCTTCCTTTCCCTCTAAAAGTAAATAAATCTTTAAAAAAAAGAATTTAAAAAGCTTTACCTTTTTTAAAGCTTGGGAAATAGAGATTTGTGTCATAAAAATAATTTCTTGTGCTTTGTATTGTCTTTATCAGATGGTATTTTTTTTTTTAAAGAAAACCTGAGACTTCTCAATATTCAAAGAACTTTTTTTTTTTCAACTATGTATTTTCTGGTTTTGCTCTTGAAGTAGTTTGTCACTTTGTTTAAATGAGTAACTAAGTATTGTTTCACAGGGACCTGTGATCTTATTTAGTCAAGTGTGTAGAGCCTTTTGACAGTTTTCCAAAATCAAGTTCTAAATGGGGTCTTTTTGGCCTCAAACTGACCTAGAGATTTTCTAGAGAGTCCCTAGCAAAATCTCAAAGGGTCTGTCTCTCACGTGGTGAAAGAGAGATGTTACACTAATCAGGGTTGTTTGGTGTGTTAAATTCCTTGGGAAGCATTGACATGTAAGAAATGGTGGCAGACCTTCTTAGGTTATGTATGTGTGGCTGTGTGTTACTAATGTAAGTATTTCAGAAATATGTGGAGTGCATAGAAATTTGTCGAGGTGGTGGTCTGCTTATCATGCAAAGTACTGTAAGCTGCAGGAAGAGCTCATCGCTTTATCCAATGAGCTCTCATTAGAATTCAGCCCTGCCCTTCAAAGCCTTTTTTCACTCACAGACAAGTTGTTTTACTCTCATGCTTCTCTGAAAACATTTGCGATCAGCTGTAGGCCTGAGTGTTCCCTGATGGTATCAGTTGAATAACTTCTCACTATGCCGCTGGATAAGAATTTCCAGACCTAATGCAGGAGTTGATGAATTAATAAAACTCAGCCCCAAGAACAAGCAGAACAAGAGTTAATTACATGGAACTGATTGAGGATAATTATAATTTTTTGTGGCTCTTTGAAATATTGCTGGTTCTTTAATGTTTTGATTTCTGGATTTAAAGAATCCTTTTTACTTTCCTCTTAAGCTGTGTGGTGATTATACCTTTGTGAACAAATACAAAATAATTACTTTTTCTCCCTAACTGATCCCTTCAGAATTCGTAAACTCTTAGTAAGTAATTCGTTCTTATTTTCACAACAATGTAGTTATTTGCATGAGTTTAATAAGAACTTGTTCTTGTAGCGGGATGCAGTTGGAGACTTGGGTATGCTACCAGGGCTTTTACTGCGATGTTGTATTTGTGAGTGGTGTGCGTAGCGCCCGGTGTAAGGAAGTAAGGGTGACCTTGTGGAGCTAGTGCTCTTGGAAAAACTGATCTGGTATCTGGCTTAAAGGGTTCCCAGCCTTATACGTGAGGAAGGAAGGTCACTTTTTATTTAAAAAATATTTTATTTATTTATTCTTAGAGGAGAAGGGAGGGAGAGAGAGAGAGAGAAACATTGATGTGGGAGCGATACATGGATCAGCTGCCTCTCACACACCCCTAAATGGGGACCTGGCCCACACCCCAGGCATGTGCCCTGACTGAGAATCAAACTGGTGACCTTCCGGTTTGCAGGCCGGCATTCAATCCACTGAGCCATACCAACCAGGGCAGAAGGTCACTTTATGATAGGCCTAGGAACCTCAGGATGTGTTAGGGGGAATGTACCCAGATCTCCTGTTATGGGAGATGAAGTCTGGTGGCTAATTCCTGGATTGACTTCCTATCCTTCAGAGGCTTTTAAAAGTCTAATCTGAGATTTCTTATGAAAAATTCCAGCAGAGAGTCTGTATGGTCAGTCAGTACTCTTGCTTCACTTATGTAAATAATCAGGGCAAATGTAATGAGATCATAATTATTTCCGACACAAGAATTAAAAGTTTGTAGAGAAAAAAGTTTTTTTGTTTCAATGCAGAACTATAGTGTACTGTTGTGGAGTCCACCTTACACACTTTATACCAAATTCCCAATTCTCTGTGTCCTCTCATGTCCGCCATAACTCACCAAGCTAATGTTTCCAACTTTTCTCCTGCCCTCCTGCGTTGGCATCACTGAGAACTAAAACTGCCCCTTTCCTGAAACCCTGCAAGCTGAAGCTGAACGACTTGATGGCAACTTAAAAAGTAATGACCACAACAGATTATGTCCGGGCAGCCTTTTTGCTGCTGCTGCATGGGCCACTCAGAGTCCTGCAGAACACCCGGTGGCATCACCAGAGATACTCAGTGCAAGCCAGGGAATTCTTCAGATAGCCACTGTCATTCTCACTTTGTCATTCAAAGATGCTTCAGATTCAAGTCTAGAAATCTCAGCTGGCTGCCCTCTGGACTCAGGAACTGAGTTTCTGACTACTAATTTTTATTTTTCTCTTACTCCCTTAGAAACTCCCCTCGTTAAATGCCTCGCTGCTGGCGCCGGCGAGCACACACCCTCCAGCACGCATTCCCAGCAGAAGCTCACCTGGTCCTTGGTGAGCACAGGCTGCTAAATGAGAAAACAGGCTGGTAGTGTTCAGAGGAAAGGAAAGCAAAGCGTTCTTTCCTTGAACAAGAGCGGGCACTGACAACGACTGTGCTTGACCAAATTTTAGACTCCTGAAAGCGTTTCTCCTAGGCCCATTTGTGTGCTTCCCTCTGAAGTGCAGTTTCAGCAAGAACTCCGCTAAGTTGTTTTAGCAGTAAGCCCCACCCTTGATATCTGACTGCATTTCTTATCTTCCACCATCCCCCAGGTGATGTTTGATCACCCCAGCCTCTTCGGTAAGAATTCTGTTAGATCTGTTAGCCACACCCCTCCTTCCCCTCAGGTGTTGCCTCTTCGTAATTTTCCATCCCCTGGCCTTGGCTGACCACCCTGCTCCTCAGCTATAAATTCCTGCTTGACCATGTGGTATTGGGAATTATCTCTTCCTCCATAGAAAAATTTCATCACAGTGGTCCCTATACCTATAGAGATAACCTGTACCACCTTGAATAAGGTCTTCTTACTGGGTTTTAACAAATGTCGTGGAATATTTTCTTCTTTGGACACGGAGTTTTTCTTGGACATTTGGTGTCACAGAAATGAGATCTGCTAGAATGGCTCTGGCTTGCAGAAATGTGGTTTGGGAATAGAAAGGATAAAGGAGTGGGGGATGTGGAACCTTCGATTCCTCAGTGGTCACGTGGGTGCCCATGGCGTGGATCCTCGGTGGTCACGTGGGTGCCCATGGCGTGGATCCTCGGTGGTCACGTGGGTGCCCATGGCGTGGATTTTCGGTGGTCACGTGGGTGCCTATGGCGTGCAGCGGCAGGTTGTGCGGCTCTCAGTTGCTGAAGGTAGAAGTTGTTGGAATTTAGAGATGGACCCAGGAACCAGCGCATTGGTTCAGTCCCTTGGTTGTTATCTGCAATAGCTACAATGAAAATGAAAGAGAGTGCTGGGTCAGACCTTGATGCTGGAACAAGCTCAGATTTCAGAGAGTCTGAGCTTTGGCCACTGGCCTCAAAGCTGACCTCCAGGGGAGAAATTAGGCAAGGACAACAGAAAGGACCTCTAGACCTCTGGTCACCAAGAGAGTTGGTGTGAGGGAAGGGTGGAACCAAGAAACTATATGAAACCAGGGAGTATAGTGTGAAGGGAATGGTTTCATTGTTTGGATCGGCAACAGCTTCCAGAAGAAGCTCTACTAAGATGTACCGCGAGAGTAATTAATTTAGGAGCAGTATCTGGTTTTAAATGCTGCAGTGGAAGAAGAGCATGTGTGGGTTGATGTGGGATTTGTAGCTCATTGGGAGCTGTCACAGATCCAGGCACCATGGTTATTCCCGAGGGAACAGCCAGGCTGGTGGGCTGCCTCAAAGCCCCTGTGAGATCTCTTTACCCCGAGAAGGGGGCCTGATGCCCATTTGCCCCATAAATGCCAAACACTTCTTGATGAAGTAACTGCTAAGTTTTCTATATTAGCCTTATGATATTATCTTTATGATAACAGGAATATTCACCTGCCAAATATGTCGGTTACTGAGTTCATGTAGTAGGCGAGGGGCCTCTTTTTCATGGACACCCCGTGAAACCTTATTGCTGCAAAACCCAGGGGTACTCGGGGAATCCTGTGTTTGCTGTCTCAGCTTTGCGTCTGGGTCTCAGATGCTAATAAAAACATTAGGTTAATTAAACAGATGAATGAGGAAAAGCAGAAGAGAGTCAACGAACTGTCTTAAAAAAGTGAATAAAGCCAATATGTTAGGGGCAACATGAAGGAAAAAGAAAGGGAAGAATCACTGGACTCCTCCCAGCAGGATAGAAAGCTTTAGAGGGTTATTAAGAAATGGGGTCAAACAGACATTGATGGGGTAAAAACAAAAGTTTTAATATAGGACTGCCTAGGTTTGGGCAGGCCAAAAGGCTCTCCTGGTCTCCCAGCTTTAGAGAGCCCCAGACAGGTCTGCTCTGTTGACTTCAGTTTGGTGAAAGAAGTCCAAACGCAGAGGTTACAGTGAGAAACCTGGTCGGCAGTTGCTGGAGACATTGGTTAGGCAGATAAAAGTGGATGAAAATTGACATGAGGGCCAGAGTAGCTTGGCTGAACTTATGGTGGGGTGTGGTGGGGGGCTCCAAAGCCTCTTGCGTAAGAGTGGGTACAATGGTCAGGAGTTGGAGCAGTTTTCAGGGCCCCTTGACATGGGAACCTGTTACACGGTGGTACCAAACCCATTGGTGAAGCCATGACGTAATTGAGAGATAGGAAAGTTGGAATGTTAAATAGGCTTTTTGTAAAGAAATTATGTCTCCTTTATGTGAGTGTGTTATGGAAATGTTGTTCCATCTGGCAGGGGAACACTTCCCCATGTGGTATTGTAAAACCAAAACCCATTAATACAGTCCTAACGGAGGTCACAGCGAGGAATGTGAGGTCAAAGTTTGTAGGAGTGTGTGTTTGAAGAGGCTGGTATCTGATGGTGTTGTGGAGGTGGACGTTGGACCTGACTGGGGGTGTTTCCTCTACCTAATGTGTTATAACACCGAAAGCATGTAAACCCACCCTTCAGGCAGTATTCATCAGACGTTCCAAGTGGGAACCAGTAAGATTGCTCGCCCCGCACAGTGCCGAGAGGGGAAGGTGGGGTGCTGGCACAGACACACTCTCTGTGTGATGGCCCTGTGCACTGGCAGGTGGGGTTAGGGCACAGGCCTCTGAGTGTCTGCCAGCTGCGATTCCGGAGACTTCGGACTGGAGCATTTCCATTTGAAGGGCAATTATTCGCCTGCTGTTGGACATTAATTGAAACTGCCACGATGACTAAAAGTCATAAAATAATCGTGAAACCTGAAATACCCATCATGTCTCCCATAATGTCATATAAACACTCCAGTAGTGCCTGGAAGAGTTCCGCAGTGAAATGGAAATGGTTCAGGTAGGTCATCATGCTACTTGGGGAATGCAAGGACAGACACTGAAGAGCAGAGAGCCATTTTCCCGTGACTGACTTTGGAACTGTGCTAGCTTCTGTTGTCCCTTAGGCACCGCCCCCCTAGAGACAGCTCCTAACTGATGGACAAGGAGCTGCTTGGCCTGTGGATGGCAGTTCCAAGATGAATGGCTAACATCCTATTTGGAAGGCTACCACTCGGAGGAAGGTAAAGACAAGTTAGCTCAGTGGGCTGAGTTCCCATGCTACTTTCCTGGCAGTAGTGGAAGAATAACAGTGGTAAAAAGCCCGTGTGTGTGTTTGGGTTTTTACAGTAGGACTAACTCATGGGCAGTGGCTGGGGCCTGGCCATAGTCAGGCAGAAGAGCAGTGGAAACCTGGCCTATTAAAGGGATGCCCATGTGGGGTACAGATAGTCCTGTGGAAATCACTCTTGAGACTTTGAGGGGTGCATTAAAATAGGACATGTTGATTGCCATCAGAAGGACCCCCGCCAGGCTTAGCAGGTGACTGGAATGAACACGCAGATATCCCCGTGGCTCCGTGACGTGGGTGGATATGGGGGCACTGCAGCAATGCAGAGATGGGCAGAAGCTACATGGGCTCCTCTTGCACCCTCTGAGGCTCAGAATGCTGGTAAGTTCTGTTCTGGCTGCCAGGAACAGTGACAGACTGCAGATGGCTGTGTGGCGGATTCTCTGGTGGGAAGCCCTGAGTGGAGCTGGCAAGTGATACCGATGCTGATACAGCCCTCGGGGGCTACAAATGGGGCCTGACAGGAATGTGCCCACGGTGCTTTATCTGATGGCACTTGCAAATGCTCAGGGTGCTATAAAAGAGCCAGACGGCAGATAATTGTACCAGTTTGGATGGCTGGCCATGATTTCTGGAGACTAGGGGCTACACTTTACAGCCCATAATGCCCAGCAATGGGCAGGGAGATGTCCTCCTCAGAGTACAGTAAGTCCTCACTTTACGTCCTGATAGGTTCTTGGAACTGTGGTGAGGTAATATGTGATGAGACCGGTTTTACTGTAGGCTAATTGACACAAACACATTTCTGCAGCATCTCATCACTGTTACAAGGGACCGATGTGTTTGGGGACGTGCTGTGGTGGTGGGGTGGAGTTAGAACGGGCGGTGAAAGCACTGGTTGTCTTCAAAGGGGGGTAAAGATGGGAAGGACTGGCCTGCACGCTATGCTGTGAGAGTGTGCTCACACCCAATGTCTAGTGGCCCCCGTAGACAGAGTGAGAGTCCTCTTTTTCTGTGGATGTGAAGAAGAGGGGCTGGGGCAGGGTGCTGGAAGGACGACGCAGTTCTTACTGACGGAGGGGTGCGCTGTGCTTTTTTCCTCTCCGTGCACCTCGCCTTGTTTTCCTGCTTGAGGGAGTGGCCATAGGGCCCGGGCTGCAGAGTGCTGGTGCTGGAAACAGGGATGGTGCCTAAGCGAGAAATTACATTTTTAAATTTTGGGTCAGAATTCCTGAGGGCCTAATGGGGTGGACTGTGCCTTCACCCCATCTAGCAAAGTTGAGGTTAACAGTGAATGCCAGTATATTGACTGTTGTTAAAAAACAGCTCAGTAGTTCTTGCACCTGTGCGACTTCACCCTAACTGGGTGGGGTGAACTGAGGGGAGGCACTTGCAAGGCTAGTACTACTGTTTGCAGTCTAGACCAGCACTGTGGCCGAACCTGCTTCCCTTCCAAGGAAGGGAGGGTTTGGGCATAAATGGAGAGGAGGGGCAATTGGAGGGTAAAGGAGTAAGTGGCTGTGGGGGGGGCATCCAATTCAATACCTCGGGAGGGGCTCAGGTAGGAGATGGTGTTGCCCATCAGCTCAGTATGCCAGTCAGCCGAAGGGGTGGAACCCTGTGTTTGCCCAGACCCCTTCGCCCTGCGAAGCTGACAAGATTGAATGGAAGCCTGTGAACCCGAGTGGCCTTGCCTGGCAGGTGTTTTTCACAGTACAGTGTTTTGCTGTTAGGGGTTCTGTGCCCAGACACCAAGAGGGTGGGCTGTGGAATAATAGAAAAAATACATACTGATCTCTGCCCCTGGTTCCTGGCACAGAGCTCCTGAAACCCTTGTAATTTCCTAAGTGATAAGATCACTTGTAGGAGCATCTTTTGTTCTCATATTTAGTCTTTGAAATTTTTCTTTAATTGCTTCAAACCACAAAGTGGTGAACTGAAAATGAATCCTTTTTAAAAAAGTACAGATTAGATTTTCCTTCCATTTAAGGGCCCTCATGTTTTCCTCGGTTGTTACTGTCAACCTTTATTTTCCATTTCCTTCTTCCATTTGTGTCCATGTTTTCACCGCACTGCTTACAGAGATGTGAGACTAGCTATGGGGATGAGCGCGCAGTGCGCCAGAAACCTGTTTCATTCTGATCAGTGCAGGTAGCGCTCCATTAGCCTCTGGGCCTCCATGGGCAGGAATCAAGAGGAAACTTGCTGTTCCAAGTCTGCACTCGGGAGTAAAGAACTGCTTGTTCCTGGAAAGATCCCCCGCCCCTCCTTTCCCCTTGGCCCTCAGCTCCTCAGCACCAACCAGTGTCTGCCAGGAGCCCGTCGGCACTGGTCTCACTACGCCCGCAGTTCTTCACCAGGCTCCTCCAGACGCTCAGGGCTCGCAGGCTCTCCCTCCTCTCCCGGAGACACCCGGCCCAGTTCTTGGCTTTGTTTTTATCTTGAGCAGCCGTCATCTTCTGATGTGCTACATGTTTTACTTTGTCTTCTTTCCCAGAACAGAAATATCTTCAAGGCATGGATTTTTGTCTGTTTACTCATTGCTATAGATCAGCAATTTTTCAACCAGTGTGCCACAAGCATTTTTAAAACGTGCAGTACATGACTGTTTAGTCAGGGGCACTGACCTCTTTTCCCTTAGACTGTCAGATAAAAAATAATAACAACAGCCAACACAACAATAACCGTCTGGTGTGAATGGCAAAAAATATATTTTTCCGTGTGCTGCAGAATTTTAGTAATTTCTGTGTCCCAGGAGATGAAAGGGTCGAAGATCTCTGCCGTAGATGAACGGGGTGACCTGCAGTAGGTACTCAGAAACATTCGTTGAGTGAATGCGGTAAATGAGTCACGGAACGTGTGCGACTGTGCCTTTTGAGGAGGATGAGGAGAAACTCTCAGAGAAATTAAAGCAGTTCTCGCTCATTTGCTTCTCTAATATCTTAGTAAATGATTTATTTTTAAGGTACTTCATTCTCCATAGGAAACATTGTGAATGGATTAGAGTTTTATCTTAGCTAATTATTTGTATTTTAAGATCATCTTTTTAAAAAGGGAAAGTTTGAAATATAAGTACATTAACATTACTCATTCTAACTCCCATCTCATACTGTCTGGGATGTTTTGTCTAATTGCACCAAAATTCACAAAAATGTTTGTGTGCACAAATAGTCTTTCATTTATTCTAATAATCTTTTTCTTTAATAGGGCTTTGCAATATCTATTAGATATTTACTAAATATTATCAAGTGATCAGTTGAATACAGAGTGTCATTATGGCTTGCAGCTGTAAATTGAGGAGTTGTTAATAAGTCTACAACTTCACTGGGACCTGTGAATTTAGAAATACCAGCCACGCATTTCTAAAGTTGGGACACTTCAAAGGCATTGTGGATGGCTTTCACAGACCCTGTCTTTTTAGGTGCCAGCAGAAACCCCAGTTTTTTCTTCAGCGTGTGCAGAACTCCCGTCCAATCCCTGAAGCACGTCTCAGGGGAGGCAGTGCTCTGCTGTCGTGTTTGGAGAGTCAGACCTCTGTTCTAGGCCTGCACACCGTTCCGATGAACTGTTGTACTTCCAACAATCCTCTCAAAGGGCATGCAATATGCTTTTCTTTCATTGCAATAAGGATTGTAACACATTCCTTCTGTACCCTGGTCTGTTCGGGGTTGTGGTAAATAGAAGACATGAGCCCATGAAGTTGGAATCCAGAGGCAGTATTTAGTTTACTGCTTCAGTTTATTGTAGAGGAGCAGTTCCAGGCAAGTGAGCGTTCACCTCTGGGAGTGGATTGTAGCTGCATGTACAACAGGTAGATCCTCCAAAAACGTGACAGTGCTGGACCATCATCCTGTTCCAGGTCTAGTATTATATAATAAACTACTGTTGGCACACTGACCTGTGTTCTAAGCATTTTTTTTACTTATAGCCTTTTAACTTTCTGAGCAATCTAGTGAGGTTGGTGCTGCTATTCTATTCTCATTTAACAGTAGAGGAGACTGAAGTTTAGAGAGGTGAAGGAGCTGCCCCAAGGCCCCAGAACTGGGCATGCAAAAACCCTATTTCAAACGTAACTGTAGATCCTCTTTCATGGTGGTTGTATTCCCCCTTATGAAGCAATGTTTCCATTCTTTGAGAACCCAGGGAAAGGTAATGGAAGAAAATAAAACAT
Organism: Macrotus californicus; assembly: GCA_007922815.1. Taxonomy (NCBI): domain Eukaryota; kingdom Metazoa; phylum Chordata; class Mammalia; order Chiroptera; family Phyllostomidae; genus Macrotus; species Macrotus californicus. The sequence continues at coordinate 56,003 of VMDR010002669.1, forward strand.
GCCTCTTAGTCTTGAAGTGAATGCTCCCATCTTCCCATGACCTTCAACTTTTGGGTTCACAGAAGTGTCATACAGTGCATTCCAAATAAGTAACACAGACGAGGGGTAGAAAGTTTAATCTGGAGTGGCATTATGTTTCACGATATAGTAAAGTCTTATTTATCCTACGGGTATTTACTTAATATTTCTAGACATCTCTATTTTAACCAAAAAAAAAAAGTTTCCAGGAAGCATTTATTCCTGAAGGAGCCTCTCAGACTCACAGAGTCCACTGGCTCCTGTGTCAGGCCATCCTGACAGGCACTGGGGTTCCCGGCCTGTGACAGGGATGAGCAGGAATAAATCCAGAGCCATTTCAGACAGCTCCCCAACAGACAGGAAGGCTGACTGTGGGTGTAAAGCTCTTAGTGGTAAAGAAAAAGCAAACTTAAAAGCAGACAATTTTAAGAGTTGCTTTGGAATCCTTGTTTTTTAAAAGTAAATTAGATATACTCTAACAATATGAATTTCCATTTACAAAAGAAAGGGAAAATTATTCTGGATAAATATGTGAGGCATTGTCATACCCAAACTATTGGATATAATATGTTCTTATCTTTTAACTTTTGCAAAGGACCCCTTTAAAAAAGTTTAGTTATTGTCGAAGCTCACAGTTTTGCCTGTCAGTGCTGCAGATGACTCCAAAATGTGTGCGTGTGGCTGGGCGGAAGAAGACCCCTGCGTCTCTGTCGCTACAGGACTTCGCAGTTAGCTGGCAGAGCTGATTCTCTTCCTCAGCCCGTGGAGGTTGCTCTGTGCATCTATAAATTATTTACACCCTGGTGGTACTGACGACTCCATTAATGGCACCTCTGGCTCCACATGATACCAAGAACGTTAATAATTGATCATTTATTACAGTTACATCCCCGTAGATGATTCGCATGAGTGGGAGCTGAGTTTACAACACTGAGATGAGGCCGCCTTTGAGACCTTTACTCTTGAAACATTGTGTCCATAAATAGATGTTAGTGGTGTTAAAAAATAAAGGAAAGATTGACTGTTACAAAGCGTTAGACTCCTTAGGTGATGTTGATCAAGCATTAGTTTACTTAAGTTTTTAACTACATCTTAGGGATATGTCAAGGGGAGAATCTTTGAAAGACAGTTCTCTGTTTCGGGACTCTGACTTTAAAAAAAGACAGTCAAACTAGCAATAGCTTATGCAAAGTATATGGAATTAATGATTGGCCACTGGGAAGAATAGTGAGAGACTTTAATTTTTAAAATAACCCAAAGTCTTAATCTAAGAGTTTTACATCTGAAATTTGACGTCTTCAAATCAGTCTTCTTCAGCCTTTTGGGAGTATGGTTTATTTTGAGAGAGACGGGGAGGGAGGGAGGAAGAAAGAGAGAGAAACATTGATGTGTGAGAGAGAAACGTTGGTCAGTTGCCTCTTGCACGGACCCCAACCGGGGATGGAACCTGCAACCCAGGCAGGTGCCCCGACCATGAATCTAACTGGGACATTTTCCTTTGCCTGATGACTCCCAGCCAGTTGAGCCACACCCATCAGGGCTTGGGAGTACTGAAAGAAAGTTAATTTATGCGTTTCCAGTGAAGGGACATATAGTGGAGTTGATGTTGAATTCGTTTACAGTTTTGGAGTGATTCCACTTCCTTGTACTATAAATGTATCTTTTGAAAAAGCCATAAGGGGCCCTGGCTGGTGTGGCTCGGTGGCTGAGCACCAGCCTGAGAACCAAAGGGCTGTCAGTTTGGTTCCCAGCTCAGGGCACAGGCCTGGGTTGCAGGCCAGGTCCCCAGTTGGGGGAGCCCACGAGAGGCAACCAATCAGTGTTTCTCTCCATCTCTTTCTCCCTTCCTTCTCCTCTCTCTAAAACCAAATAAATAAAATCTAAAAAAAAAGTCATAAAGCTTACTAATGTGGGCGGTGTTTGCAGTCCTAGCGTTAGCACAGTGCCTGGCACGCGGTTCAGTAAATGTCTGCATGAGTAGCTGCCGTTCGGATCAGTCCATGTAATTCTAGTTAGAGACTTCGTGGTTCGATAAGTTAAACAACTGTACCAATTTATAGTAGTTGCTTTCTATGATAGTGCTGCTTTGGGAGTGTATTCCAGTTCACTGTTAGTGTTTTTTAATTCATTCAATGTGGATTTGTTTCAGAAGAGTCCAGAGAGCCTCATTATATGGGATTCTGACCTATGAGGCCTATATTCTTAAGACAACATTGCTCTGTAGAGAGGCCCCAAAGCATTTCAGGTATCCTTTGGGTGCCGTTGAAACACCTTAGAGGTTCTTTAAAGATACTGAAAAAGTTCCTCTTTCCCCCAGTAGAGACACTGGGCCATTTTTTTTACTGATACTAAATTCAGTGGTTTATACCATGTTGAGCTTGCCAGGTTTATACAAAGTTGAGTTTGATTTGATTGCTTTCTATTTCTGTGATAATGGTTTTCTTTAAAACTGATTATTTGGCCATCATCAACATTGATGAGAGAACTGTAAGGGGTGAGCATAGCCAAGAGTTGCCCGGCCAGGGAGGTTAGGGTTGGGTTTGGAAAGGTATTAGAAGTGCTGTTATTAAAATGAAAGCTCTCAATCTGTTAAAAAAAATTAAATTTCAGCAAGCATGAGATGTGCAATTAAATCATAGTATGCTAGTCTGCCATAGAAATGATGTTAGTTGTCTATTTGCCAGACCAGCCACCTTGGAGCAGAATGTGGAATATCTAACTTAGAACAGCTGTATTTCTCCTTCAGCTGAAACACCACAGCAGTTTCCGTATTTTCCCGTGTATAATGCACAACCACGGTTTTGGGCACGTTTCACACGGGACTGTTATGCCCATTGTTATACCCTTGGTATGCAATCATTATACCCATGTATAATGCGCATCCTTAGTTTTCCCTAAATAATTTGGGCAAAAAACTGCACCTTATACATGGCAAAATACAGTGAACACCTTATCAATTGTATGGAATTCTGTGTTTGTTGTTTAGCCTGTGAATTCATATAAAGTTTCTGAATATAAGATTTTATGTGCAGCAAATTCATATATTTTATATTTCTCAATACCTCTCCATTCATGAGTGTCCTTGAGCTGATACCTGGTGCCAGATATCTTGGAAAGAAGGTTTTAGAACTTGTGAAAAAGTAATGGTTTGATCCAGTCTTAGTTATGTTATAGTGTAAGTTAAGTTCTTAAATGAAAGTGGCTAGGTTTTAGAGAGAGACATGAGTCCAGCTGAGAACAAATGGTTCTATGATAGAGACATCGTTCAGACCTGCATGTACCTGTCAGCTGCCTGCGGTGGCACAGCGAGGTAAAGTGATCTGTAATGTTTCTCTAGTGTGTCCCGATTACTAGCCATATTGTGATGTATAATGCATCTCGGGCTGACAGCTTGTGTGGGCTGGATTCCACCTCAGGCTTGTAAAGATGCCCGGAAGCATCAAGGTGAACTTTTTTTTAAAGCCTATTTAAATATTTAGGCTAAAGGTTAATTTTAGAGAAATCTGTGCTATATTTAATAAAGTTTTTGATAGAAGTGAGATGGAATTTCAAGTTTATGGCTTCCTCACTTATTAGCTATGTGACCTTGGGTTGACAAATTAATTATTACTCTCTGCCCATTATTGTATCAGGAAAGTAGTGTTGTAAGAGTATTTGCCTCTTAAGGTGGCTGAGTGGATTTAGGCAGTCCCTGTGGTCAAAGTGTATGGGAGAGCATCTGACACGGAAATGTTAGCTGCCACCACCTCTATCGCCATCATTTGGAGTAAGATGATTTTCTTTTCTCTGAAGCTAAATTGCTTTTATTTTTTATTTATTTTTTAAGGTTTTAAATTTTATTTATTTTTTACTTTTTTATTTTAGAGAGAGGAGAAGGGAGGGAGAAAGAGAGGTAGAGAAACATCAATGTGTGGTTGCCTCTTGCATACCCCGCACCGGGGACCTGGCCCGCAACCCAGGCATGTGCCCAGACGGGGAATCGAACCAGCCACCCTTTGGTTCTCAGGCCAGTGCTCAATCCACTGAGCCGCACCAGCCAGGGCTATTTTTTTAAGGTTTTATTTAGTCGTTTTTAGAGAGAGGAAGAGAAACACCAATGTGTGGTTGCTTCTTGTGCGCCCCCTACGGGGGACCTGGCCTGCAACCCAGGCCTGTGCCCTAACTGGGAATTGAACGGGCAACCCTTTGGTTCGCAGGCCAGCGCTCAATCCACTTAGCCAAGGCTGCTTTTTTTCTTTTAAAGGAAGCCCATGTCTCTATCAAGGATGTAGTCAACCCCAATTCTAATACAGAAGCTCATTGTCTTGACTTGTGAAATCTACAAGTTTGTCTTCAGCTAAAGTATAATTTACATTATTATATATCATACTATGTATTATGTAAAGCATATGTTACTTTAAAAAGGACATATTTAGCCTGACTGCTGTGGCTCAAGTTGGTTAGGTTGTCGTTCCACAAAGCTAAAGGTCACTGGTTCGATTACTGGTCAGGGCATGTGCCTGGGTTGCAGGTTCGGTGGGTCCCCAGTCAGGACCCAAATGAGAGGCAACCAATCAGTGTTTATCTCTCACATCAGTGTTTTTTACCCTCTTTCTCCTTCCCTTCCCCTTTCTCTAAAAGTAAATAAAATCTTTAAAAAATAAAAACATTTATATTATATTAAAGTATATATTTCAAAAGTATATAAAGTACAGTACATTATAAAGCATCATATCACTAAAATGGATGAAAATGCTGTGAAATGATCTACAAGATCCATTGTTGAGTGGAAACGCGAGGGCATGGTGGGGCGTGACTGAGGCAGAAGTCTGTGGTACTTGCAGAAAAACCTGGCCGTCTACACGAGAGGGGCGTGTTCTCCTTTGTTGCTGTGGGGGAGGGAAACTGGATGGCTGGAGTCGGGGTGGGAGACTTTTTACTGTATGCCCTTTTACTACTTTTAGTTATTAAATCATGCGCATGTATTTCTTAGTTACTCAAAAATCTGTAAAAATGAAAAAGTAAAATAGCTATTTTGGAGTCTAGGTAAATTTTTACTCATCCTTTATAAACATTCTTTTTGTCTGTTCTATTCCCATTCATATTTGATTGGGCTTTTAGATTCTTGTTTTAGTTTACTTAAAAAAATTTTTTTTAAAGATTCCTATTTTAGTTAAATTTTTTTAAGTCTGCTTTCCAGCACTAAACTGAGAATGCTTGTTTGTCCTCCCTTAGGGATTTGAGTCATAATCGGTTGTCTAACTGGAACGTCAGCTTGGAGTCTCAGACATTACAAGAAGTGTAAGTTATTTTACTTAAATGTACATTAAATTCAAGATGATTTAATGACCCATGAACTTGAGAAAGTTTAATTTAAATTAAGAGACATTGTTTAAAAACTTAAACTATCATCTTTGGCTTTATCATCACAAACTCTGGGCATTGTGGTTTGGGATGGTGATTGTAATTTGCAAACTGTAGAAATATCCTTTTGGGGGGTCCAAAAGTAAGATTTTTTTTCTCTTGAGAGTAAATATGTTTTGTTTGTTTTTTTGCCAAAGTTTAAGCCAAGGAAACTCTCTGTTGTGTAAACTTTTTAAAAATGTCTTAACTCATCTAAAATGGAAGCATCATGCCTATAGTAGATTTATATGAAATACAGTACTTTTGGTATTTTGAATATGGTGGTTAATATAATTCAGTTTACCACTTTACTGAAGTTTTGCTTCTAATACTGAGATGTATTATTAGGTATTCTTTGGAGGAAATTTTCTCAATTACAGGGTGGGGCAAAAGTAGGTTTACAGTTGTATGTGAAACATGGACTTTATTCTCATATGAGTATTTATAATTACTGTATTATTTTCTGTACAAACAGCAGGGAATCTACTGTTGCCCCACCCTGCATCGATACTATCAGTTACTGCATTGTGACATCCCGAGAGGAACAGCTGTTGAGCCTGTTGTGCCTTTACCCGAAACACCCTCAGCACCCTCAGCACCCTCAGTCAGTTCTCTTGGTAGATTCTTGCTGACAGGGTAGCTCGTGCTCTCACTGTCCCTGCGTTCTCTTCTCTGCCCCCCCGCCCCGGACTGACTGCTGCTGGTCTGCAGGGGGCGGGTCGGCAGCTGGCAAGCCTGTTGGCTGAAAGAGTAGGCATGGCAGAAAGGCGTGCAGATGCTTCCACTTGAAGTGCATGAGCTTCTTATTGCACAGACTTTGTAACTTCGTTTGGTTCCTGGGAGGCCTTTTACCTAGGTTTTTCCCTGTATTTTAAATTGTTGAGGTTCATTGATTAAAAACCAGGTTAATGAAATGTGATCATATTAGATTTGCTACTAAAACGTTTGAGACAATCTGTTTTAAAGAGCTGCTGGAATCAGATGGTGCCATGTCATGTCATCTGTAAAATTTAATCAGTCTCCATCTCTGGGTTGGTAAATTTCATCTGTGCTCTCAAGCAATCCTTCCTCACTTTGAATGACTTTAAAACATACGTATTTTTCATATTTGTGTGTATATTTTTAAAATTTATATAATCTATAATCTTATAAATATATAGAAGAGATATGGATGTGTTCATTATTTGTTTAAGAAGGACACGACTTAGCTGTCTTGAATGTAACTATTCAAAGAACTTTAGTGGCATTAAAACTGTTAAATGTGCACAGTATTTTCTAGCCTTTTAAATATTGAGATCAATCATAGATCTGTACCATGAAACGGCATTTTTTAGTAAAACCTCTAATTTCTCAGTACAATACATTTAGTCTAACTCATTCTGAGTCATAGGCTTTTTTTCAAATGTGGTACCTGTACTAAAAATATATATTAGCTAGTAAACCAGCACTGAAGAGGTAACACTTCTCTCACTAAACTTTGAAATCTTATTTTCCTTCTGTGCCTAGGAAAATGAATTATAATGAGCTAACAGAAATCCCGTATTTTGGAGAACCAACCTCTAACATTACTATACTGTCATTGTAAGTAAATAAGATTTCAGATCTTTCACTTAAATTATAGAGAGTACACAATTTTTTGGTTTGTTTGTTTTAGGGACCCTTATTGTTGATCCCAGTGATTTAACATTCTCTTTTAACTAATTTTTTTTAGATTTTATTTATTTATTTTTAGAGGGGGAGGGAGGGAGAAAGAGGAGAGAAGCATAGATGTGTGATTACCTCCTGCACGTCGCCTGCTGGGGACCTGGCCTGCAGCCCAGGCCTGTGGCCTTACTGGGGATCAAACTGGAGGCCCTTTGGTCTGCAGGCCGGCGCTCAGTCCACTGAGCCACACCGGCCAGGGCTGGTTATTTAACGTTCCTGTGGCCTGGGGTGGATTGCTGGCAGTAGCTCCAATGTAATCTTTGTTTCGTAGAGTCCATAACACGATCGCAGAAATAAATGCAGAGGTGTTCCAGTTTTACCCTGCTCTCGAGAGTTTAGATCTCAGCTCAAATATAATATCAGAAATCAAGACATCTTCATTTCCTCGAATGCAGCTTAAATACCTGTAAGTTAAATAGTTTAAACTAGATCTACTTTACAGGGCATGTTTATTGTTTATTGACACTTACTTCCCAGAAATGTCTGTTGTTGTGATTTTGATATGCTTACGTGAAATAAACCTGTGGTCAGTGTTTTTGAGTTTGGGTGGTTGGTTTCCCCCACCCTGAAAGAAAGAGCGCACTGTTATCAGAAAATACTGGTACATATCCAAGGTGGTTTTTGAGATTTGGTTCTGGATTGTGTTTTACTAACAGTTTTGTAAAAAGCAGATGGAGTGGTTTGCTGAACAGTGGCTCAGCCTTTGCTGATAATTGGCATGTGTTTAGTGTTTTAGTGTACATGTGTATTCACATGCACTGTTTCAACCCAACTGATGTAGGTTTTATCCTATTTTGTAGTTGAAGAGACAGAGCAGTTAAATGATTTGCAGAGTTGTGCACAGTTGCTAGTGGTAGAGCCAGGGCTCAGTCATGGGCTTTGGGCAGCTGTCCTGTAGCAGAATTTTTGTTCCGCTAATTTTTTGTTGTTGTCTTGTTCATCGTAGGAATTTGAGTAATAATAGGGTAACCGTCTTGGAGGCTGGCTGCTTTGATAATTTGTCGAGTTCCTTATTAGTGGTGAAGTTAAACCGTAACAGGATTAGCATGATTCCACCCAAGATCTTTAAGCTACCTCACCTCCAATTCTTGTGAGTATCTCATAGATGGGTTTTTTTAGTGTCTTTCCCTTTTTAACTATTATTAGAGCAAATTAGAAAACCAGTTTTTCTGACTGTAAAACTACTTGTGTTAAAGGGAACTTAAAAGAAACAGGATTAAAGTTGTGGAAGGCCTAACATTTCAAGGGCTGGACTCCTTAAAATCATTGAAAATGCAACGGAATGGAATTAGCAAACTTAAAGATGGAGCTTTCTTTGGCTTGGATAACATGGAAGAATTGTAAGTACTGTGAACTAGAATAGGAGCTGGTTAGGGAAGGGGAATGACTGGGACTTTTTAGTGCCAGACAGCTAAGATAGTTGTTAATTATAAATACCAAAGTACATTCATTCTTCTTCCCTCTCCGATGTGGAGTGAGTGTACACAGAGCTCTTTAAGTGTTGTTATCTAACGCATTTTTGTCATCATTCTTACAAACGTTTCATCTAACACTTTGTTCTCTTAGTGTTTTGGTTGATGAGAATTATCAGAATTTATCCAGAATAAGTATATTATATTTCTTGGTGTCTTGACTTTATACCTGATTATTTTATTTTGTTTTTATGCCTTTTCAAAATTGTTGTTCAATTCCAGTTGTCCCCATTTCCCCCCCATGACTCTCCCCCGCCCTGCCCACCCCCACCTCCCACAGTCAGCCCTCCACCTGTTGTCTCTGTCCCTGGGTCCTTTAGCCATGTTCCTTGACTTGACCCTTCCCCTTCTTTCTCCCATTATCCCCCTCCCCCCTCCCCTTAGATCTGATTTTAGACAGTCGTACTACCTTCTAACACTAAACCTTAAGTAAGATACATTTATTGAATAGAACTCATTGGCTCACTTGGATTAAACAAAGCTGTATGTTTCTCTGAGTCAGATTTAATGAAGATTTTTGGCATCTTCTCATTGCACTTCTTCTTTTTTTTAAAGATTTTATGTATGTATGTACTTATTTAATTTTTGAGAAAGGGAAAGGGAGGGAGGAAGAGAGGTAGAGAATCATCTGTTGGCTGCCTCTTGCACACCCCCAACTGGGGACCCTCAACCCAGGCGTGTGCCCTGACCAGGAATCGAGCCAGGGACCTTTCAGGTTTGCCTCACCCACGGAGCCACACCAGTCAGGGCTGATGGCACTGCTACTTGGGAAACATATTTTCTTCTTTTCTTCTGTAATTCTGCAGGGAACTGGAGCATAATAACCTCACAGAAGTGAACAAGGGGTGGTTGTATGGCTTGCGAATGCTGCAGCAGCTCTATGTGAGCCAGAACGCTGTGGAGAGGATCAGCCCTGGCGCGTGGGAGTTCTGCCGGAGGCTGTCTGGGCTGTGAGTGGGGGGGTGGGGTGGTGCTGGGAGGGGGGCTCCGGGGGGCGGGGCAGGTCAGAGTTGGTCACCCATGGCCAGTGATAGGGTCTAACCTCCCTCTTTATTAGAAACTTGTCGAAAGCTCTACATTTATCATGTAAATAGGACAAGGACATGAAGGTTGAATTCCTTACCTTTCATGCTTCCTGTCTTCAGGGATTTATCCTATAACCAGTTGACTCGCCTGGATGAATCTGCCTTTGTGGGTCTGAGCTTACTGGAGAGATTGAATTTAGGGGACAACAGAGTCACTCACATTGCTGATGGTGTATTTCGGTTTCTTTCCAATCTTCAGATCCTGTAAGTACATCTGTGTTTTTAATTTATTTTTTGCTATTTTTAAAAGCAGTAAAGCAAATAAAACAACAATCTGCACATTTTTACATGTTAATATTTTGTGGTTCTTTTTGTCCTATGCCTCGGTGCAAGACAGTCTTAGCTTGTGTTTGTCACCATATCTAAATCTTATTTATCTCTAGCCAGTTCTGTTTGTGCTTTAATTCTGAATTAACCAGCTAAACAACAGAGCATCTTATGTGCCCGTTACTGTGGAATAAAACGTAGTTGCTAGTGTCGAATATGTGCATTTTCTTGTCCCTCTGACCTTGAGTACCAGGAGAGCGCTGTTTCTTACTTGAAAGGACATAAGATGTGCGGCTGCGTCAGGAGAGCCGTTCACTGTCACTGATGTGCTGCACAACTTCGGACAGAGAAATGAACACTTAATGATCTGGTGTGTGCCGGGTGCTTTTAGAGTGCTGGAACGTCACTGCTATTTTCCATGTCAGGAGGCTGAGGTTCGAGGAGGTTAAAGTGATTTAGCTAAAGTCTCATCGCTCATAAAGGTCTGGCCCGGGAGTGTGACCCAGGTCTCTGGCATTAACGCTCCTGTGCTCTCACCGTGCTGCCAGACGAACACAGTCACTCAGCCTTTTCTGGGTATCCTCTTACTGGTCTCTCCACCCAGAGAAGAGAGACAGACATAGGGTTCCATGGCTGCTGAAGGCAGTTTCAGCTCTAAAATTTGGCGGTTCTGGAAGTTGAATATTACCGCGGTCATGATATGTAGTTGAATGAAGAGATAGTTTAATGAAATACAGTAATCTCAAGACATAGAGCAGAACAAGAGAACATGCTAATTAGTAGAATTTGTGGAGTCTCAAGGTTCCTAAATTAGGGGACTTTCTGCCCATCAGGTTCAGAGTTGATAGATAAATGGTCTCTGAAAAGAGGCAGGCTCCCAGACTTCGGGGCCTGAGCGACGAGAGAAAGCACGATGATTTTCTAAAGGTGGTCTGTGTGTGCGCATGAGTGTGTGTTTGATTTTTTTTTTTAACTTATTGAGGTAGTCTTCCTTCAGATTGGACCTTGAAAAATTAAAAGTGATCACCTTCTACCCTCCCCCTTTTCTACATTATCAGATGGGAAACTAGATTCATTATCAGAGTTGGGTTGCCTTTTGGCCATCAAGAGATGGCAAACAGGTTCTTTCAGGATACCACTGATTATTATTTGTAATATTAAAGTTCAGTAAAGTAACTACAGAAGTAAAGTATTGTCTGATGCCACAGAGATGGGTCGTTAAGGCAGCATTAGGATCAGATCTGAGAATTGTTGGCTTCCCAGAGCAGACGCTCTTCTTACCATTTCGGTGAGTGAAGTGAGTTTACGCTGTGCCGTGGAGGAAGGGGGAAGTCCTGAGGAGCTGAGCCATGGTGCTCCTCAGTAAAATAAGGTGAGCCCCGTTAGCTCTCACCTCAGGTAGGAACAGTGAGTGGGGAGAGTGATCGCCTGCCTTCTTAGTGTTATTCAGACAGTTTACCTATGTGTCTGTCTATAAAGCAAAAAGCTTTGTGCTTTATTATAAGACAACTTAAGGAAGCAAAGGTGATTATCTTTAACTGGTATTTCTTCCATCAGGACATGGTGTGGTGCAATTGCATTTCCTCTGAGAATTGAGCAGTGGATTTTAAAAGATCCATACTTTCCCTTTCAAAGAAAACAGTGGCCCCTCCAGCACAGGGGCATGTCATTCTTGTTTCCCGGGGCCATGTTTAGTGGCCATGGAGCTGCCAGACTGTGTTGGCCTTACTTCCTGTCAGCCCTTTTAGGTTAAGGGCCGGGGAAGGCGTGGCTCACCCAGAAATCCCATTAGTCTGAATCAGATTTGTATGCTGTGTCTCCTGTATCTTGAAGTTCTCTTGGTTTTTGCAGGATCCTAACTATTAAGTGTTAATATACTAACACGTTTAGGGGCTATTAGCTAAGGCGATTGCTACTCGTAGGAGTTTGCTTAATTTATTTATCAAGGCCAGCTTAATTTTCAGTTTATGAGAGAATCAGTTTTTACCTGCTTATCACAGATACTCTTTTTTTTAAAAAAGGGTTGTCTTTATCATAACTTAGCTCATAAAATAAGGACTGTGCTTAGCGTGGCCATGCCAGAATGGTGCTCGGTGTAATGGTCACGTTGACTAATGTAACCTTTCTTTCCCTGACATTTTTGTAGAAACTTAAGAAACAATGAAATTTCATGGGCCATAGAAGATGCTAGTGAAGCCTTTGCTGGACTCACAAGTCTCACTAAATTGTATGTATTTAAAATATTTTCAAGACCCAGTTGTAAATGTGATTGGATTATGTCTATTTGCTATGTCTGGGAAGTCGAAGCCCTTTGACTCATTCACTAAAAGAAGCTCTATTGATTAAGTTTTTTGTTTTGGTGTGTTTTTTTTTAATTTTGTTTCTTGTGGGACACTTTCTATTGAAAGAGCATCCTGTGGGCACTTAAAAGGAACTTGTTGATAGAACTTGAATTTCTATTTAAGTAAAAAAAAACTGCACTGAGAAACCAGAACTGAACCAGTGATTGTGTGAGATGTGGGTCATTTATCCACCATGAGAGGGTTCCCTCAAGTAAGGTTTTGGGTCTTTTTCCGGGAGAATTTCTTTGAGCGTTCACGCTTGTCTGAGTGTCTTTGCTGATGATCTTTTGCTAAAAAGGGCGAAACTGGGAATCTAATCCAGTTTCTTCCATGAAGACTTCCATGAAGACTGTCGGCCGTCAGATGGTCACTCACGGGTACCCATTGAGCTCTGACATCTTAGTACAAGCCTTCGTTCTGTGCTTTGCATTGCTTAATCATGAGTGTTTGCAGCTTTCTAAAAAACGCACATTAAGCTTACTTTCATCTTTATAGGTAAATGTTTGACTTAATTTTGTTTAGTGGAGAGCTTTATTGGTCTGTTTGTATTTCAGAATCTTACAAGGAAATCAGATTAAATCAATTACAAAGAAAGCATTCATTGGTCTTGAATCCCTTGAGCATCTGTAAGTATTTTGCATATATTTTTCTCAGTATATACATAATCTTTCCTGTTAGCAGAAATTTGCATGACCATTTGAAGTGTTTATAGAACTTAATTGTAGAAACGGTGATGGGTAACGTTTGGTTTCTCTTCATTTCAGAGATTTGAACAACAATGCTATAATGTCTATCCAGGAAAATGCTTTTTCTCAGACTCGCCTGAAAGAACTGTACGTAACTGAAGAATTCTTTGTCACCAATCAGATCATTATTTGTGCTTGTGATCAAAGTGTGATGAATGTGACCCAGATGTTTTTAAAAGCACAGAATTGAGGCAGGAAAGAAAGTGTTAATATGCAGTCATTTTAGTGGCTGGATCTAATTTAAAAAGTAACCCAACGCTGAAAAGCACAGTGTGGCACCACAGCCTCCTGTTTGCCTGTGCTTATGGTTAGCACTGCTCCCTGTGCTTTATGTGTACCCTACTGCCCGCCCCTCCCCCTTTTTGGACTATTGGAAACATGTGTTTCCAAACCTCACCTCTTGGGGTGTGTTATAATTAGGTATTATGTAATTCTTTTGGGGATGATTTAGCACTTTCTTTATAATGCTTAGAACGGCTGTCTCTAATCTGTTCAAGCCAGCCAGGGACAAGAACAATTCATCTTGCCTTACCTGAAAGCTACTTAAAGGAAGGTCTGTGAACCAGAACCGGTTCATGGTAAGATAGGGATAGAAATTCAGAGTGAATGTTTGAAACTTTTAGGAGAGTTTGACATTACTGTGACACTTTTGTTGAATTTTAGAAAAGTACTGATCCACAGCAGATGGAAAACTTTGGGAACTGGCTCTTTACCAGAAAGTTGGAGATGCACTGAAGTGTGTAAGCTCAGAGTGCCTGGGTTCAAGTTCTTGCTCCATTCTCTATAGCTGTGTGACATTGGGCAGATTGATTAGCCTAGTTAAAAGGATACCAGCACCTAGTTAACTGCTTACCTAGTTAAAATGATACTAGCACCTTCCTTGGGGCTTGTGAGGATAAAATGAGATTAATTTGTTTATTCAAGAAATTTATTGTCATCTTCTATGTAAGATATTGTTCATAGCGGTGAACAAGACAGAGCCTCTGTTTCCTAGCATATTACAATAAATTCTAAGGAAGACAGGTAATGTAGGTGCGTAACATCTCATCAGGTAATAAATGCTGCGATGAAAAACAAAGCTGGGCCATAGGTGTGGAGAGCGACAGGAAGGCTGTTTCAGATGAAGCAGTGAGGAAGGGCTTTCTGAAGGCAACGGCATTTGAACCAGGGCCTCAGTGAGTGACATGGCAAACCATTGAATACTGGACAGAGGGCATTCCAGGCACAGGAAAGAGCAAGTGAAAAGGCCCTAAGATAGGAGCTGCTTCTTGTGCTTAAACGGCTGTGGCTGGAAGGCAAGAGCAGGGGAGCAGGGGGGGAGGTGAGGTCAGGGAGTTAAGCAAGAACCAGATCATGGAGGGTCTTACAGGTCATGAGGAGTTAGCCCCCCACACCAATACATTAGAAACTTCGGAGAGTTTTGAGATGTTCACCGCAGAGCCTGGCACATAGCAAAAGTTGAGTACATAATATTAGTAACAAGAGTAAAATATATGGTAGTTATCATGTTACTTTCCACAGATTTTTTAAGTGGCTTTATCTTTTTTTGGTTGAGATATTTAGAATTTTCTCCTAGGCTTAGGTTAACTCATAAGGGTCCACATTATAGCATGTCAGTATAACCTTTTGTTGCCTGTGATAATATGAGGGCCAGCAAGAAAGTTTAACTTTCTGTGAGCTCAGTTCAAAATGTAATTTAGATAGTAGATGAAAGCACGTATTACAGTTTCACTTTTCAGAGAGTCATTTTAGTAATTTGGTTTGAGCAAACTGCTAATGCAGCTTTTTGTACAGAGGAGTTTGGTTGCTTTCAGTTACTTTCTTTTTAAAATTTATTTATTTATTTATTTTTAGAGCGAGGGGAAGGGAAGGAGAAAGAGAGGGAGAGAAACATCAATGTGTGGTTGCCTCTCGAGTGCCCCCTCCTGGGGACCTGACCTGGCCCGCAACCTAGGCATGTGCCCTGACTGGGAATCCAACCGACGACCCTTTGGTTTGAAGGCTGGCATTCAGTCCACTGAGCCACACCAGCCAGGGCTGCTCTTAATTACTTTAAACCTTAAGTCATATTTATAATACTTTTTTACATCAACACTTATTAAAATCTCTATACTTTTTGGTATTGTTCACAATGCGTTGTGTAAATATTGGGGGAGGTGGGAGAGTTGCATATAAAGTAAAACATATTTTGCATTAAAATTATATAATCATGGTAGAAAAATTAGAAAGTATAGTTAAACCAAGAGGGAGAGAAAGATCCCAAATTCCTACTGTTCAGAGACAGCAACTGTTGATGTTTTGGCGTCTGTCCTTCCTGAGAGACTGCAGGGCACTGTGCTAGGCACTTGTGGGCAGGGTTGGAGAGCGTGCGAAGGGCAGAGAGATGCAGGGAAATAGAAGTGAAGGGTCAGTTCAGCGGTGTCTGTGGCCAGGCACTGTGCTAAATACTTTACTTGGAATTTTTTTGAGGTAGACATTTTCAGTCCCATTTTCCAGAAATAGAAGCAGATTTTGGAGACATCACACAAAAGAAAAAAAAAAACCCTCAAGTTCTTAGTTTATAAAGCACTTGCATGGCCTGGTCCTCCCTACCCAGCTCCCTAACCTCATTCCTGTCGTTGTCCGTCAGGTTCCTCTGTCTGTCATACTTTTAACCGCAGGTCTTCCCGGGATTTGCTGTCAGGTCTTTGTTCAAATGTCTCTCCAAAGAGTCTTTCCTGACCACCTGACCTAAGCTGATAGCTGCTCGCTCCGTGCCATTGCCCAGCTGTGTGTGTGGGGGCATTTTGATATCACTTGTTTCTCACATACTTGCGTGTTTTTGTTTATTGCTTGATTCTAAATATATAAGCTCCATGAGGGCTGTATTCCCACAGTCTACAACTCTTTCTGGCACATAGTAGGTACAGATATTTCTCTATGAATGAATGAATGAATGAATATAACATAAGAATTCTTAAATGCATAAGGTAACTTTTGGCCTGCTTAATTAAAATTACCCTTGATAAAACATGGCTTTCGATACACCCTTAAAGACTGCTTGAAATCAGTGTTTGGAATCAGATCTTGGGTACTTTATACCAAACTTTAAAACTAGATGAGGGGCCATTAAAAGAAAACACTGATTTTTTTCAATATACAGGGTGGGGCAAAAGTAGGTTTACAGTTGTAATACAAATAAATAATACATAATTAAGAAGTAGCAGTACAAGAATAAACTCAAAACTGTAAACCTTTTCCCCCGCCCTGTGTTTTATAGGCCTATTATAGACCACAAATAAGTCTTTAGTGGTTCTCAGTGTAAGCTGTAGTACACGCTGCCACAGGCTGAAGAGTTTTCCATCTTGATGAAGCAACTTGGGAAATTATGCTCCTATATATAGAGAGTAAACTTTTTCCTAAACTTTTCTGGGAAAAATTTTAAACCTCAACAGTTTAGAGGAAGATACAAGGAGCATCCATATACCCTTTACTTAGATTCACCAATTGTTAACGTTTTGTTAAATTTGTCTGTTTCTCTCTTTCCCTCCCTCGCTGTCTCTCTCTGTCGCCTCATACACAGGTAACATATATACACACACACACACACACACTATTATTTTGCTTAACCACTTGAAAGTAAGTTGGAAACATCATGACAATTCACTTTGAAGTCTCTCAGCCTGTGTTCCCTAAGAAGGCCGTGTTCCTGCACGGCCGCAGCCCTGTTGTCAGGCCAGCGCAGTTAACGTTGGTGCAGTGTTACCCAGCACGCAGCTCATGCCTCAGGTCTCCCCAGTGTCAAAAAGTGTTGTTTGTAGCTTCTGTTTCCGGTCGAGGGTCATGCATTTCATTTAGGTGTGACTGCTCTTCAGTCTCCTTTACTCCAAAATGGGTCCCTTGCCTTGTCCCTCCCTCTCTTCCCCGTTAGTACCCTTCGTGACACTAACGATATTTGAGGAACTCAAGCTGGTAGGCTGAATTTGTTTTCTCATGTCAGATTCAGGGTCAATGTTATTTTGGCAAGAAAAATGCATAGATGTGTAGTGACCTTTTAATGCTTGAAGGGACTTGGAATATAAAATACAAAGTACTTCTTGTCCTTTTTTACCTGCAGGATTCTGAACACAAACAGTTTGCTCTGTGACTGCCATCTGAAGTGGTTGCTTCGATGGCTGGTTGACAATGACTTTCAGCATTCTGTGAACGCCACTTGTGCACACCCTGAATGGCTGGCAGGGCAAAGCCTCCTGAATGTGGATCTGAAGGATTTTGTCTGTGGTCTGTATTTTATTTTAAGATTTTATATCTGACACACTTACATCTTAACAACAGGATTTTTTAAAAGGGAGGTAATAGGATTATAACTTGTCTTGAAATTTTAATAGAGGTTTTTCTTTTTTTCTCAGTAACTGCGAATGCTTAAGAAGTACATTCTAAGCATAAGTGAAAGTAAGGGATGATGGGAAAAGTGCTAGACCCTGAAGTCTGGAAACCCGAGTTCCAGTGCAGGCTCTGCTGCTGACGCCATGTGGCCTTCTGGGCCTGCTCTTCTCTTCTTGAGTGAGGGCTGGAGTCCAGCTCTCTTGTCTCTCTCAGTCTTAATGCCGCTTGTGAACAGGACACACAATTGTACACGATTTGTTTTAAAATTGAACCTGTAGAAGCAAAAATAAACAACCGACTCTGCTCCTGTCCCGTTATTTCCCCTCAGATGATTTTCTCAAACCGCAGATGAGAACACACCCTGAAAACACAGTTGCTCTCCGGGGCGTGAATGTGACCCTGACGTGCACTGCGGTGAGCAGCAGCGACTCTCCCATGTCCGCCGTGTGGCGCAAAGACAGTGAGATCCTGTGTGACCCTGATGTTGAGAACTTGGTTCGTTATCAGCAGGCTGGAGCAGCTCTGGAGTACACCAGCGTCCTGCATCTTTTCAACGTGAATTTCACCGATGAGGGAAGATACCAGTGCATTGTTACTAATCATTTCGGTTCTAACTATTCTCAAAAAGCCAAACTGACTGTGAATGGTAAGGCATCATGCTCCCCAGTCAGTTTTTGTAGTTAGAAAGCTTTCTCACATTCAACTTTGAACCATTCGACTCAAGAAAATTAGGCTAAAACCGCCATTTGAGGGAGGGCATCTTACCATTTTTGTCTTCAGGGTTGTGATCATGTGTAGACTGTGTTATCGGTTTGTCCACTTACTGTCCCTAACTGGTCACTGGTTGAGGGGTAAATGTGAATCCCATGGCCCTAGGAGATAGGCTCTCACTGTTATGTATGCTTTTGAGAAAATTCTTTTGAAATTCCGCATTTTCTTCCCAGAACCACAATTCTGTTCTGGAAACTATGAGATGCATTCCCGACACTGCTCTCAAGGCCTTCCAGTAACTGGGAGTGTCTAGGACGTGTCTGGGTCCGGCGGTCATCATTGTTGTCTGAGTGTAGTCACACTGAACCGTTTTTGAAATTAATAGTCTTCTTCACTGTGGGTATGAAAAAAGCCTGCAACCTATTAGATTGAACAACTACAACATTTTAGGCTTTGTGCACCCAAAAGATGTCCTTGTGTTTTGCTCCTGTGTTGTGTTAAGAGATTTTTGAAGCCATACTTTTTTGGTACCATACAGTTGCCTTGGCAGCTTTGTACAGATGTTAGTTTGAGAAGTACCACTTAGTCTCTTAAGTAAGGGAGTCCCAGCAAATATCAGGTTCCAAAATACGGAGTTCAGAAAGGTTTGTGGCCGTCTGTGTCCCCTGTCCCATGGGGGGACCGGGAAGGTGTGTCATGCATTCCAGAAGAGCTGGTCATCGCTGTGCCCCATATACTCTGAGAGGGAGAGGGCCCCCGAAGTTGTATTTTATGGTCAGTGCAGAAACGCAGCGCTGCAGCAGTTGCCGTTAGGCCTCTGTGTTTTGTGTGTGTTTTTCTCCCACCCACTTTTTCTCTGTGATCTTTCTTGGAACAGAGATGCCATCTTTTCTGAAAACCCCGATGGATCTAACGATCCGCACCGGAGCCATGGCCAGATTAGAATGTGCTGCAGAGGGGCACCCTGCCCCTCAGATTTCCTGGCAGAAAGATGGGGGTACCGACTTCCCTGCAGCTCGAGAAAGACGAATGCATGTCATGCCCGAGGACGACGTCTTCTTCATCGCGAACGTGAAAATAGAAGACATGGGCATCTACAGCTGCATGGCTCAAAACGTAGCCGGAGGCCTTTCTGCAAACGCCTCGCTCACAGTGTTAGGTGTGTTTGCCGCTCCACGGGTGCCTCCTTTTGTAGGGGCCTGTTTATTTAGGGACCTGCTCTTCGCCTTAGAGACTAGAAAAGGCTAAGTCTGAGACTTCAGTTGTGATCCTTCCATCTTCATCACCTTATTTTGCCAGCTTATGCAGGGCTGTGTCAGCCTAGGGTGTTAGTGGCTCTGATAGCTGAGACCTGGGGAATGCCGAGGTTGAGTTTAGAGGTCTTGGTCCCGTGAATGGGAACGGCAGGTTCCTTTATCCTGTCATGTCTCCCTCTGTAAGGGGTGAGCTTCAGTTGTTTTACACCGCTGCGTCACACAGAGCTTGAAACAATTTAACTGTTCCCCCCACCCCCGTCCATTTAGAAAAAAATTTAATACAGGCAAAATGACCTGTCTTCTAGTTAGATTTCCTATTTTCCTCCCAGTGCGCTCCTCGTAATTTTATGCTCTGGTGAGATATCTTGTCCCTAAAGATTTCTGCTGACAAGCATGTTTTTTTTCTTATGAGAATGCTTTTCTTCATGGGACTTAAATCCAAGGCAAATTCTACTTTTAGTTCTCCATTTCCCTACATATTAAGGTTTTTAAATGTTTGTTGGTTTGTGTTATTTACTTGTATAATCAAAAAACAAGTTTATTGTGTTTAAAAACTTCACACACAAAGTTAGAATAAAGGAGGGACAGTCACTCAAACACTTGTTAAAGATTTTGTCATATTCTGGACTTTTTGTGCACTCATTTTTATGTAATTATGTTTACTTATTTTCTCCAAGTAGTAGTGTCACAGGGTTACCCTGTCATTGGTCTTCATAAAATGTCACGAGGTTGTGTACTGTAATGTACTTAATCATTTTTCCTGCTAGATTTTTTCCTTTATTTTAAAAAATTATAACTAATTTTATAATAAACGTCTCTCTGTAGAAATTTTTGAATTTCTTAGCTTAGGATAGCTTGCCCCAGGTGGAATTAGAGATAAGATTTAGGTTTTTTTGAGGCTTTTGCTTTCTTGAAATAGTAACTTCTAATCCTCCCATGAGTATTTGAAAGTAACCTATTTCATTTTCACCTCATTAGTCTAATTCAGTAGGACTTAAGAAATAAAATTGCCGAATGTGGTTTTTTGTGCATCTGTCTTTTAGAGACGCCCTCGTTTGTTAGGCCCCTGGAGGACAAGACAGTCGCCCGGGGTGACACTGCGGTGTTGCAGTGCATCGCCGGAGGGAGTCCTGCCCCTCGGCTCAACTGGACCAAAGATGACGGACCGCTGCTGGTGACGGAACGGCACTTCTTCGCTGCGGCCAACCAGCTTCTCATCATTGTGGATGCCGGGCTAGAAGATGCTGGGAAATACACCTGCATTATGTCTAATACTCTTGGGACAGAACGTGGTCACATTTACCTAAATGTCATGGCATCTCCTAACTGTGACTCTTCCCAGAATGGCCCTGGGCTTGAAGATGACGGCTGGACCACAGTTGGCATTGTCATCATTGTGGTGGTCTGCTGTGTTGTGGGCACCTCTTTGGTCTGGGTCATTGTGATTTACCACATGAGAAGGAAAAATGAGGACTACAGTATCACAAACACGGGTGAGTGGGCCCTGTTGACGCCTACGGCTTGTACTTGAGCCAAAAATGCAGTGTACGATTTCCTGTAAAATACAGAAAGTAAGGAGCTTTGATAACTTTGTGTGGTAGAAGGAAGTTTTTCAGTTAAAATGTCCTATTTCCTTGATGTGACAGAACCTCTGATGAGTAATTTTAAGAATTTGTGGACACTCCCTCAAAACTTTGCTCTTTTCTTTTAATACCCATGCTCATTTCTGTCATAACTTCCCTGGGGAAGAGTGGAGCCCTCACGCCTGGCATCAGTCTTCTCCACCCCTGCCCTGAATTCCCGAGGGGGGAGGTTCGGCCATAGACTGAAGTGTGCCTGTAGATGCGGTTTCAGCCTCAGGCTTTGTTTCTTCTGGTAACACTTTCACTACGAAGCTCAGAAGATTTTTAGTGAGGAGGCATTTTAGGGGGAAATCCTAAGAGCTGTTAAGTTCCTAGGCACACTTTACACTTTCCTGGCCGCTAGTATCATAGTGGGATACACTTGCAAGACAGTCTTCTGAGTGTTGGCTTAAATTGCCTAACTTTATCTGAGAGTTACGTACAGATTTCTCTTTTACAGAGGAGCTTAATCTGCCTGCAGACATTCCCAGCTACTTGTCTTCCCAAGGAACCCTGTCGGAGCCGCAGGAAGGCTACAGCAACTCCGAGGCAGGCAGTCACCAGCAGCTGATGCCTCCGGCCAGCGGGTATCTGCACAAAGGCCCTGACGGTACTGACTCTTCGTTGCGTGTGCTTGCAGTGTTAGCCCCGCCCAGTCGAGTTCACTTTTCAGTGTGTCGTTTCCCCCTCCAACCTGAAGCAGTGTTTGAAAGGGATGCTCAAATCATGGGGGCCACGCAGAATAGCGTGACAGTTAGCAGAGAAGTTGTCACCTGACAGCAAGGAGAAGTGTGTGATGAGGGGATTGGGAGCAGACAGCGCAGCCTCCCGAACCAGTGCTGCGGGAAGGAGCAGCGCCCGGAGCTGTTCTCAGGTGTCTGCTGTGCATCCTTCAGACTATACCGGGAGGTTGGTTTCTCCTGCTGACAGCTACGCCGTCGCTAAAATATACAGGGCGAGGGTGTTTCTCAGCACGTATCAGAGAGAGAGAAAATGTGCCCCAATGAAATGAACCTGACTTCCCAACATAACCTTTCTTCCCACTCCACCCTTCCCACAGGGAATGACAACACAGGGAGGGACACGGGAACTAAGCCATAGAACTGGGTGCGATTCCAGCTCCTCTTCCCTGCTCTGTGGCCATGAGCAAGCTGAGATCTGAGCTTTAAATTCCTCATTTTTAAAGTAAAGAAACAATCTTTATAAAGCACTTTTGTCAAGATTCTAGCAGATTCTTTCAACAGATCTGTGTAGTACTTCAAGTATTACACAAGGTAAAGGTCTGTTCTATTTCTAGAGATTTTTTTGCTGGGTTTTTACAGAACTTTATGTAATAATTGACAAGTTGAATTTTATTTTGGCTTTCCATGGAAAAGGGAGCATTTCTAGCTTTTAAAAGAATACTTAAACCCTTTATTCTTTGAAGTCTATGGGAAATAACATTGCCTTCTGGATTAAACCTAATTACATTTGGATCTCTTCTAGTTCTAACATTTTGTTGCTTGATCGTGAATAAGTAACTCACTCTGTACTTCTCACCCTCTTTCCTCACTCAGTTTTCAAAAGCACAGAACAGTCCAGGGAGCTCACTGTGCAGCTTTTACTCCTGCCAAACAGATTTGTCAGGCAGGACTCTTGGTTTTTGGGGGCTCCTTTCCGTAACCACTGTCGCTTCACCTCTTGACTCCCAGAAGTAATACGGGCTTTTGTGAAGTGAAGTCATCATAACTCCCTGTTCTTTGCTTTGGTTTGCCTAAGCCAAACTTGTCTTGTAGCGCAGTGCCCACCTTGTTTTGGCTCCCTTGACTTGAGCACGATTTCGTCCAGGCTGGACAAAGATGGTTCTGTCAAGAGCCTGAGCTCTGGAGCCAGAGCGCCTGAGTTCTGACTTCAGCTCCTCACTGGCAGTGTGTTTGGGCTGTGACTTAACTTCTTTGTGTCCTCAGGGGGGGGCGGGGATCATAACAGTCCCTGCCTTGCAGAGATACTCTGAGAATCAAGTAGTTAATTAACAGAAAGACCTTAAACTTCATCTGGTTTGTACAGTAAGTGTTGCGTAAATGCCAGCTCTGATGGTGATGATGATAGCAAGTGTTGAAGAAAACTGATGACTGGTAACGCTTGTCCCTTAACTGAAGGGTGTTGGGATTCCTTTCCGTGCTGTCCTTAGGTGGCACTGGTACCCGGGTCATCTGCTCAGATTGTTACGACAATGCCAACATCTACTCCAGGACGCGAGAACACTGTCCGTACACCTACATTGCCGAGGAGGACGTTCTAGATCAGACACTGTCCAGCCTCATGGTCCAGATGCCCAAAGAGACGTCCCTGGCACATCCTTCTCAAGATGCCACTACCCTGGAGGGCCTGGCATTACCAGCAGATGGGGAGCTGCCTGCCCTGCCCCCCAGCCAGGAAAAGACTGGTGAGGAGAACCCGTCCTGCACACAGACGTGTGGTGGAGAAGGGCACAGCGTGTTTGTTCGTTTGGGTTCTGCTCTCACTGCCGTGATTTTTTTCTGTCACGTAGGTGGCACTCGTATTTGACAGGGAGACAGCAAATCAGTGTGATAGAGCGATCAGCCCCTGCTGACTGGTATCAGCTAGAGCGAAGATCGTGAGAGCTTAGAGTCACAAAGGAGTTTGCATCTGTGTGATGAACACAGCTTCTGTGTGGTAACAGTACCACAGCTCTAAAAATTCAGAAGCCATATAGAAAAAGCTTTAAAAAAGTTTCATATATGTGTTACTGTTACTTTCATCTTTATTTGCATGAAGGAGATTTGCAATGCTAAGGATATAATTTGGTGAAGGTTTTTACTGAATATCTTAAAGTGTTTTATTTGGCTGCTGTGCTATCAGGTAAGCACTGGATGTCAGTATCACTTGGCAGGTGTTTGCTCTTGTCTGTGAGGTGTGATGGTCAGGGCAGTAGTGGGAGAGCAGTTTTGGGTGGTCTCCTTGGCCCCAGGTGGCCCAGGAAAAGGTTACATGTTGAACGGAGAAGATGAAGCATTCCCTAACAACTTGGTCAGTAAAACAAAGCAAAACAAAACAACTCTTTCAGGACTGCGAAGGGCACTATTGTGCATGTTTTCTTGTCCACCTAGGCTTTTTGCCAGCTGTCAGTCACCCATAGGTCTGAGATCCAAGAGCACTGGAAACAGGGTGGGCTGAGACGCGCAGGGTTACGGACGGAGACAGTGTGTGGTGGTGCTTCAAGGAGCAGTTCAGGCAGGAGGGAAGGTCTAATGTGGGACCTTCGAGGTGTGCTCTCCTGTTCCTAATTCAGACCAACTCTCTGAGGATTTAAAGAGGGGTACAGGTCAGAGGAAAGTATGCTGTCACTACAGTTAGTCTCTTTAAAATTAGTCTCGGTGTCCAGGAAAGAAATGCACCAACACTAAGTCTGTTTTTCCAAGTCCCAGAAGAGTCACACACACAAAAATCCTTTAAGTAGACCCATAAATGCAGTGCCTCTTTTCCCTAACTTTGGGGATATCTTAATTGTGATTCTTTCTGGTCTGTAAGTGAGGAAGTTGGCAAATGAGAGTGTGTTGGTGCATTGCTCCTTTTCTGTCTGGGGCACTCTGTCTCCTTGCTCCCCACAGTGCGGTCCGTGGGCAGGAGCTTGTTATAAATGCAGATCCTGGGCCTCACCCCAGACCTGGTGAACCGGAGTCTTCATTTTAACAAAATCCCCAGGTTATTTGTGTGTATGTGAAAGCTTGAGGAACCCTGCCATCTACTACCACATGGGGTTTTTAAACATTTGTTTCCAGAATGTTTGACTACACTTTTTCTACAGTGTATTTTCATGAAGTTAACACAACTTTCAGTAAAAAGGTCTTCGGGGAGAGAGCTCACCCCTGCAGTAAATAAAGAGAATGAGAAATGCACTCTTGTGAACCCAAAGTACAGATAATCTGATTCACTACTTTTGGTTATTATTTTGTTAGAATTATTGACATGCTAGAAGCTGGAGGGAAAAGGTTTCTTTTTAAGATAGTTTTTTTTTTTAAACATAGACATTTAATTGTTATTTAAAAATACAATGGCTGCTTTGAATCAGTTTTCATCTGTGTGTCATGCAAGTTTAATTACAGTGTGGATACTGTTAGTCTCTGAGTCTGTTCCATGTGTCTGACGAGTTTTATTTTCAAGTTTTGTAGCAGCAGCACCACTAACAGCAGGCGAAGTAAAGGCACACAGCGTGGTTCATGAGTGATCGGTTCTGTTGCGGAGAGGGTTTGCAAGGCCGCAGTTCCAGATTTTGTCTGGTTTTCTTTTTCAAAGTATTGCTGAGAAGGGGGCAAGTGTGGATTTGATCTCAGCGCCTCATTCAGGAATACTGGGTATCTTTATTTTTTTGAGGATTTGGGTAAAAGAAAATGCAGCTTTAGAAAGTTAATTTTGAACTCGCATTCACCACCGGTACTTCTTGTCTTTGATTCTCAGAAACATTGCAGCGGCCTCTGTGGAGTGTCAGTGATGAACTAGGCCTGCCTCGTCCTTCCTTTTCCCAGCAGCCAGTGCTTGAGTCGCCACGGCTCCATCAACACGAGGGCCTGGCGGAGAGTGACACGGACTGTTCCACTTCCCCCGTGCCCCGTCACAGGTCACACGACCGTGCTTTCGATTTTACTAGGACTCGGAACATTCAAGATGGTCGCGAGGGCACATGAGACACTCGGGATGAAATCTGGGCAAAGGCCCAAGTTAGTTAATTTTGTATTTGCTACCTCAGAGTTGAGACGAAACCCAAAGTCACCATTTGCTTTACTCTTTGTGTACAATGACATCTGACCACACCAAGGGGGCCGGGCATTTGTTTGGGCTTATACCTGACAAAGAAAGGGCAATGGCTGACCGAAGTGGTAACCTGTAATAAAAAATGTGTGGAGGGCAGAGGAAGAGAGAGGACAGATGTGCTTCCTGGTGGTACATGGGCTGAGCCAGGTGTGTACCCTACGTCAGGAAGCGTCTCATTGCTGCTTAATGTGCCGATTGTCTCAACCCACAGATGATTGTGAGAAAACGTTACTGTTCTGTTTTGTCTCCTGAAGAACAAACATAACTCTGGAGCCCGCTGGGGTGTTCTGGGCCTGCTCAGTGGCTTTTAGCATATGGTGGAGAGTGGGGCTTTGGTATTCAAGGTCTTCAACGGGAATCCCAGGCTTGACCAGCTGTTACCAGCTCGAGAGTTTTGTATTCTTGTGAATTTTTTTTGGTGGGGGGCGTTCCCTATCACCCGGGGATCTCATTGTAAATTTATGTGCATTTATAAATAATTTTTGTATTCATTGTGTTGGCTGCAATGTAAATATTTTTGATATGCCAAAATTACATATGATATCCAGTTACAGTATTGACAGCGGCTTCTCAGACCACAGACAGATTTTGTATATGTTGGTTTAGTAAATCTAAAGACTGTTTAAAGTTTTAAAATGTCATTTGTTAAGAAGTGTATGTATAGAGAGAGGCAAGGTACCTAGTGGCTGGGTGCACACAAACACAGTCTTGGTGTAGTTAAGCACTTCGTCCCTGAAGGGTCACACATCACTCATTTGCCCCCTGTTTACAAGTGCCAGGTAGTAGCACCTTTCTTTCTGCAAAACCCTAGCAGTCCTGTCACTGCCGTGGGAGCTTAGGGAAAGGGGAGCTTGTTTGGGAATAACCTTCTTCCAGCGAGGTACCTGGTTGGTGAGGAATCCAAAGATTGCTGCTTTTCTGTTGTTTCTTAATGTCTCTCCTGCCAGTGCAGTGTCTCTTAAGGGAAGAGGGCTTTTGGGAGTGGAAGAATGTGCAGAAATGTTTACACTGTAAAGCTTCGGAGCGGTCCTTGTGATTATTTAAGCCAAAAAGGTTTCCAGATTTCTTACAGCAAAAAGCTTTATGTGAACAAAGGACTTGCCGTCCTGATGGAGTGCAATGGACTGAAGTGCTTCCGGGTTCCTTACACAGGCAGTTCGAACCTGTCCTCCAGATCTAGTGAGTGCTAGCTGTCTCCTGGCTACCTGCTAGCCAACTCAGTCACTTCAGTGGAGATATCTAAGTCAGTGCATTTCAAGGGTCCTAAACTCATCATTTCTCAGGTTTTTTTTTTTTTTGCTAGAATTTTATACTTGTTTTCAATCCCAAATTTTTCTCCCATAGGCAGCAGCACCTCCTGAGCTGTTTTGTTCCACCACGCCGTTCTCTTTTTCCTTTTCAAACTGTCAGCCTCTGTTCATTTCCACTTTGAGCTTCTTAAACATCTCTTTTCCCCTACCCTTCAGCTTGTGATCCTTCTTACATACCAGGTTGTCGTATAATTTGCGCTAACTTAGAATCAAGAGACCTGACTTCATTCCTAGCTCTGCTGCTCACTAGTTATGTGATCAAGGGCCAGTCCCTTTACATCTCAGCCCGGTTTTCTCATTTATGAAATGAGGGGGTTTTGCCAGATGCTCTAAAGCCCTTTCCAGCTGTAATGTTCTGTGAATCTGTGATCCCTCCGGGAGCCAAGGAGAATTCTGCTACTCTAACGAAAAGCTGCTTTCGTGAAATGTTTGTTAGGGTAGAGCACGAGGGATGCTGCTCACCTTGACTTGAGCCAGATTCATTTCCTCTACAGCGGGAGGTACAAGAAATACTCGTGAGAAGGAATATTCTGCTTCAAAACTGTCCGTAAACAAGGACTCTTGGCTCCAATGACAAGTGCCTGTTGCCCCCCAGAACAGCCGGTCTTGTTGCAGCACTGCAGAGCATCAGAATCCAGCTGACCATTCTCGTGTGCACAAGGTGGCCCCAGTAAAGGTAGTGCTCGCCCTCACGTTCTCACGGACTTCCTGGGGAGAGAAGGTGGAGTTGGAGCTGGGCCGCAGGGGAACGTCAGCTGTTAAGCGAGAGGGGATGAGAACAGGCTGGACCGGTGCTGCCTCGCTGCTGCAGCAGTGGCCGTTCTCTGCCATGGTGTCGGAGTCCCGGCTCCGGTGGCCAGGGTCCCCATTAGGGTGACTCCAGTGGTGCGGTATACTCCCAGGTGTTTCCAGCCTGTCTATTTAAAAAACTGGCCTGAAAAACTAGTCAGGAATTTGTTTAAATGCGAAGAGCCTACCCTTGGTCTTAAAAAGTAATAATAAATTTAATAAATTCTAATCTTAGGAGGAATTCCTGAAACTTCTCATTATCGCCTATGTTTCTGATCAAGCAGTGATTTAACTCTACCGTCATCAGGACTAGTTGCTCCTCAGTGTTTCTTTCCCGCAGTGTCGTGTCTGCCTGTTGCCCATTTAACCAGGGATGTTGCAGGGCAAGGCAAACGAAAATGCGGGGGGCTGCTCTCTGCCCCCAACTCAGTTACCACTGAGGTCAGCACCCCTCAGACTGGTTCTTTGAGTCTACCTACAAGAACTAGCATCATCCTTGACCTCTAGGCCTTACTGGCACAGGGTCAAACCCAAAGCCATTGGCTTTCTGCCACTCAGCAGCTTCTAAAATGCTTTTCCTAGCACGCAAGTTACTCTATAGAACAGAGGACAGCAGAGACCCAGCCCCGTGTGCGCTTCCCTCCCCTGTGCCATCTCAGATGCTGAAAATGTATATTTCCCTGTAAGGTAACTTGTGTTTAAAAACAGTTGCCTTCACTTTGCCCACTGGGAGGTTGTAAAAGAAACACTAAGATGTTAAGCTACTTAGACTCTCAGCTATTTTCCTCAGAAAAGGGAGAGATGGGAAAAGTCTTGAATCACTTAAAGCATTGTCATATGAAATGAGGATCAGATTCACTCATTTTATTCCAGAAGACATGGGGCAGGGTCAGTGGGGCAGGAGTTACAGGGGGTGCAGAATACACTTGCCCATCATTTTACATGAGCTTGCTCTCTAACAGTTAGATTTGCCTGACAGTTGGAATAATCAGCCTTTTGTGGGAAAAGTACAGATGGAAGCTAAGGAGTCATCTGTTACAGCATTGAAGACATGTCTGCATTGAGATGGAGTGTGGCCCAGAGGCCTGAGGTCCCTCTCATTCTGTTGTCGGAAATCTCCAGAAACACTTTGTCCTTCAGGTTCCTTCATGTGAAGTAAGCGTAGAGCACTTCAGAATTGTTTTAAAAGAATTTGGGGGTCTGGCCTATTCTGTGTTCATGGTTGAAAACACGAAAGCCTGAGCTTATTCTTCTGAGGAGGTCTGTAACTACTAGTTAGTAACACGGGTGGCACCGCCCTAGTAGGAAGTTCGGGAGCCCATAATGTATTGTAGCCCTGCCTTCTACTCTCCACTTTGCGTTCCTCTCTCGCATCGGTGGGCTCCGCTCTGAATGGGGCTGGAAATGCTCAGGCTTATACCCAGTATTTTACGTAAGTGTGTGGTGGCCTTTTTTAATTACTTAAGTACCCCAGAAATGCCAAGAGGGCAGTGTAGCCACAGCGGTAAATTTGCTGTCCTTTTGTGCCACACCCTCCCTTTCTTATCTTGCTTCTTAATTGTGATAACAGGTAATTGTGAAATAGTTGAGCTAAATTTGTTTTGGCAATCTGCAAGTAACGTGTCATTTTTCTACTACACGCTTCTCTTTCCAGTTCAGCTTGGCGGATGTTTTCCCCTCTTGCTCCTTCTAACTCTTGTTTGGAGTACAGTCTACACCAACATCAGTTTGCCTCAATTTTCTTCCTTTTGTGGCACTGCCTGGTTTGTTGCAAAAATAACAAGTTCTGAACTGAGCGATGTATTACAGGCTGCTTTTAACAAAACACCTGAAAGTCCATAAATCATCTGAAGGTTCTGTGGGTACTAAAGGGTGTGTGTGAGTGTGTGTGTGTGTGTGTGTGAATAATATTTGGACCTGTTCCCTCAAGGGTGGGTGTTGTTTTTTATCAGTCCAATAATCTTCACTGGTGGGTGGGGTGGAGGTGAAATACAGCCTGATTTGAGCCTGTCTGCAAATGTAGTATAGTTATCCACTGTAACTGTCTTGAAAGAGAAATTGATCGTCAACTGGTCAACTGCTCTTACTGTATTTCTTGGCTACTTAAAGTGGCTTCTTGATCCATAGCCTGTTTCTTCCTGCTTCATTCCCCCCCC